>PNEQ01025549.1:0-12454 GCA_003012365.1 Medauroidea extradentata
GGAGGAGTGGTGCCCTGCCCTAGAGAGACCACCTTTGTGCCCTATTGGTGCTGTGGCTAATCAGGCCATAGGGTACGTCCATGGATGCGTTGGGAGCCCTTGTCAATGTGGGGGTAGGCATGCTACACATTGTCTATGTCCAGGTACCTGAGTACTCTGGTCGCCCTTCTGAAATGAGTCATGAGTGCAGTTTTTTTTTTGTGTGTCCAAGTCCACTATCTGTCGTTTATCTGTTAATTACAATATATTACTATTCCTAAAGAATTTCCCTTAAGTAGATTCTCTTTTATTGGTATTTCCCCTGACTGCTTAGGTATATATATATATATATTTGTATAATATTTATGTTACAACCAGTATACTTATCACAGTGATCCAGATGTTCAGTTACAAATAATAATTAAATAATAAATATTCCGATATACGCACACACAGTAGGTAATATTGATATACTTATCACAGTAATCCATAGGTACCGTTAAAATAATTTAATAAAAATAATAAAATAAAAAATTCCGACATGCGCACACATAGTAGGTTATATTAATGTACTTATCACAGTGATCTAAATGTTCAGTTAAAATAAATTTAATAATAATAACACAATAAATGTTCCAGCAGGCTAACACACAGTAGGTAATATTATTTAATTTAATTTAAACTGTAATTTATTCATTAAACAATTTTTGTAGAATATTTAACACGTTAATATAGTGACGGAATCGCATAGTAATAATAATAATAATTTTACATTTCCACTCAGTTGTTTCAATAGGAGCAGACCAATTTCAGACATTAAATTAGAAATTTTGTGACATAAGGAGGGAGAGTTTTTATGTACCTAATAAATAAAACTACTAAAATTGATATGTGCAATAACGGAATGAATCTCTGTATTTGTTTTTTCCAAGACAAAATTTTAGAAAAAAATTAGTACATGAACTAAGACCAGAATTTTAAGTTGCAGGTCACCAGACACTACAACCAGGCCAGATCTAGATCGACGCCTACAGAACATTGACCTAGGATCATCCGACAACAGCAGGCGAAGACACAACAACAGCGCTGCCAACATTGACCTGAGCCAGCAGACATTACCTACCACAACATTCTGCTAGCTTCTAGCTGTCACACCAGGTTCTCTCACCCCACGTATGCTTTCTACAGTCTCAGGTAACATCAGCAGTTCTATACTTACAAACACACATCACGGTCGACCGTTACACAAAAACAATTACACACATAACACAATACAAACATGAGAAAAAATTTTCTTCGGCAATCTATCTCAAACGCATGTAAAAACAGTATTGAGAACAGTTTAAGAGAAAACATTCATTCTACGCAAATTATTGTGTCTCAAATATCAAGTATATAATGACTGATTTTTATTTATTTCATTGTAAATTATGTATAAATAAACACACGTGAGTTGACGTAATAAATAGCATATTTATTCAGTTAGAAATGAAACATTTCACTTAATACATGTACCTCAGGATTGTTTTGAAGTCAATGTAATTATAAAACCATTATTAAAGTAATACAATACCATAACAATATTAAGAAAAAAAGGCCTTAAAACGCGAAGAAAGAACAAACAACAAATAAATATCAGTAAATGGTAAAGAACTTCTGTTAAAACATTTGTAACCCGTACTTAGAAAAAAAAAACGATGTATAATTTATATTTCAAAAATATGTATTTTAGAATCACAAAAAATATATAAAATATAAGTGACATAAAACATAATTTGTATTAAGTGTAATAGTATCTGATAGTTAAGAAAAATTTTGTAATACTGCGATTTCATAATACCAGTTAATGTCATCACACATTTGTTAAAAGAAAATGACAATAGTACATAAGTTAATGTTATTTAGTGTTAAGTCAGTGTAAGTTCCTTGTAATCGTATCCCTTTGATTGAAATTTAGGAGGAATGGTGCACCAAATTTTAACGTTTCTAGAAATGAATTTTCACAGTTACAGTAATAATTAATGTACTCCTAAATTTCAAACTATTCCGTCTCCATCCAAACCCTAAAACCTTATCATGGCCATTAGATATAGTTCATACACCGATATGTAAATGTAGACTGTAGTAAACTGTGATAACTCTGTTACGTTTTCAGCAAAAGTTAATACTCTTTGTGGGAGGGGAGCGTAAATTATTTTAAAAATTTTCTTTAATATTTTAATGTTATTTGTGTACCATTAAACTAAACTAAATGTCACTAGGCAAACTAGCTAGACCCACCAATACATGGACATTCAGAACAGTTTCGTCGAGAAAAGGCTGCGGTATCGCGACCTACACTCGTAGTAGTCTGCCGCGTTCGCGAAAGAAGATATACAAGTCACAGCTATAACCCAAGGCCACTCATCAAACTTCACCTTCAGCAGTACAACAAAGCTCGGCGCTGACCGAATGCAAACAGCAGAATTGCAAGAGACGAAGGCAGATCCTTTACCTTTAGCTATCCGTCTGCCATAGTTTTTCCTTCACTATAATTTTTCCTTTCCGTCTGAAGAAACAACCGTATTCCATATCCTACTGCCACAATACTGCAAGAGCACCTACCGCACCATATGCAGGATGGTTGCTATTTCAAAATCCGACCAACCCTTATGATACGAGGACGTATCATTTTGGTAACTTTGGAGGCAATGTTGTTATTATTATAGCCTCGCCTGGAGGACGGGCTAGCGACGACGGCAGTGCAATCAGGTCAAGAGTTGCACAAGACAAGGGCCTCAGCGATTCTCCCCGCCTGCACTGAAGTGTGTCAATATAATGTAATGTATCGGGGGAATCGGGGTTTGTCTCCTTCAAGTCTTCCAGCCGTCACCACCTCGCCAGGATGGTCCTGGGTCGAGACCCACGACGTGCCGCTGTCCGTCGATAGCCGACACAATCATTATCAGCCTCCGGCATCATGCTAACGGTGAGGTCTAAGGTGTCCAAAGGGTCACCCATCATAGAGTAGAACAAGTAATTATTTAAACAGCCGCTCCCCTCCAGCCTAAATTATGTAGTACAACCGTGTAGTATTTTGTAACTAACTTATGTAGAGTAAAGCCACCATAATTAAACTAACTTAATTCATTTAACCGTAACCTTCACCCTTAACTTAACCACTTAAATAGTTTCATTATAAAATGTCTACCTCTGGCTACAGCCACCCAACAACTATAAAATGTAAAACCTACTAAAATAACACTTTTACAACAGAACAAGATATTACTTTGGGTTTGATGAAAACTGTGAATTTCGGAATTGTTAGGACTTTAGACCCATTGGTAGAGATCTGAAAAATTCGCGTTTTTCTTCTTCTTCAGACACAAGCTAGGATTCCCCCAACTGTAAGTTCGTGCCACTTTCACAATTGGTTCCTGACTTATTTGACACATCCTTGAAGTCGATGAGCCAATAATAACAATGTAACTAATGCGGGCCCATTTTACTGTGTCAGCGAGCAGCCAATGAACAGCTGTTTTCTACTTGAGTTCACAGATGTTCTTGGAGGTTAGCCTACAGGTCAATGAACCCGTGAATTTTTCCAGTCTCTACCCATTGGTCTTGTTTTATCTGAACTCTCAAGCCTGCCGCTCATAAAGAGACAGAGACTTGTCGCGGGCATTTCAAAATAATTGTTTCCTGTTGTGTACAAGGCTAAAGCTTTACAAATAATTAAATTTTTTTTTTTTTTTTTATTATTTCAATTGGAGAAACTCTTTTAAAGTAACTCCGAATTGGAACTCTCAAAATTACGTTACTTGCATTTGAATTACACATGATAACTTATTCTGAAATGATGCTAGATCACATTGAAAGATTTCCAAGGAATATTTTCTTTATTTCGGCCTGAAATTAAAAAATATTAAGGATATGGTAGTTACCTACACTGACTAGCTTACACAGCAAATAATTTTCAGTTTACGTCAGCATCCCTTTTCTGAATTAATACATTATTGTTCTTATGTAGAATAAAGTACTAGTATTTGCTTGTTGGAACCGGATGTGACTAATGAATAGTATTCAGTCAAAAAGTATTAAGTGTTCATGTGTGTTTTTAAGGCACACAATATCACAGAATGTTTATGCTACACCACAGTACACAATACACATATCATTATGCCCTATAACACACAACACGCGCGCAATTATTTTGAATTAGCGTTTACAGTTCAACCAGATGCGAAGACTTTGGATGAAAGTAACGCAAAACACTTCAAACGAAATCATTTCTTTAAATATAAGTTTAATGTCCAAAATACGAGAATTCTACAAAATACTTTTTGTCAGCATTGTGAGTACAGGTTTTACCATTCTAATGCATTCCAGATTACTAATGTGTGACGGCAGTGTGCTAATTATTCCAACACAAGAGATTACGCTAAAGGAATGCATCTCCCTGGTAAATAATATATCTTAAAGTTGGGAAAAAGTGATAAATTGCAATTATTTAAAATTTTTTTTTTAATTTCGGCTTAAGATTCCACTATACACCTTACGTACAAATTCTTTGTTTTAACCCGTAATATATGTTTTAGAGTATAACTAAGAAGTGTTTCTTTGAAGAACCTATTTAATGTATGTGTTCTTCAACATGTTAACACTAAATTTGTTTTATGCATTAAATGCAAATTTAGGGCAGAAATGTTAAAGAACACATGCATTAAATTGGTTCTTCAAAGAAACATTTTTGATTAATACTCTACAAAAAATGTTACGACTTTAAAACAAAGAATTAGTACATTAGATGTGTAGTGGTATCTTAAACCTATAAATTGTATAAAACATTTAATGGCTTTCGCACCCGTACGACGAGAAGCCAACTAATCCGCGCAATGTATTACAAAAGCATCAGTCAGGCTATGAACAACTTACAAACAGTTGTTGATAATATTAATACTCTATCAAACGGAATGTTAATGCAGTGGAATCTCAACAGACTCGTATTTTGGAGGACACGGGTTCGATTTTCGGTACGGCCACACTGGTTTTACCGGCCTAAAGCAGAAAATAATATTTCAATTAACAATTTTATCTATCACTTTTTTAAAAGGTACTTAAATGTATAAAATAATTTATCCTATTAAAATACTTGAAATATTTAAAACTATAAACGTGGTGAGCATGGGATAGTTGGATACATAATTGATGCCTGAATAGTTCACCTAAGTCAATATTAGCTGCATTCTTGTACTCAACACAACCTAGTTAATCAAATTTCGAAAACTTTCTGGTTACGTCGTGCAATAAACACTAGTAAATAATGACATAGATACGCGATGTCCACCGCTGCCAGTCGCATATTATGACAAGATTTTCTTCAACGATTTTACAGGCCCTTGCACACGACCGTTTTTGAGACGCTACGTCTGAGCGTCTAAAAAGTCGCTTGTGATGGGATACACAGTTTCAAATAGAACATTGCAGATGAGCGACAATGCTGACGCAGCGACGATAAATATGAAACCTGTTCCATTCCTGTCGCCAGTCGCCGCGACAAAACGTCGCGGCTCGACTGTCGCAGAGAATGATGGATCACACAGATTTAAGTGGCATCCCTACCTCCGCTTGAAATGCTATGCAGCGAGTTGTCAATATTCTTTTCTTGACGAAACTACTAAAGTCGCATTATATTTGCATGTCTACGAAAAGAACACACACTTCAAACAATGTCGCTATAGTTACAAAAAAATCGGCACGTTTATTTAAAACATAATTATCGGGCCCCTCAAAATAGCTGAAAATAGGGGTTTCAGACTGCAGTATCTGTTAAAAGAACAACCGGATTCGATAAACACAACTATAGGAACAAGCGTTAGATTTTGAACTATGCCTGCCACTAATACAATAATGAGGTGACAGCCTTAAGTCCCACAGGAAAAAGGATAATAGTAAAGCAGCTGAGTGGGTTGCGCGGAGAGGCGATAATACATTATATATGTCGGTCAACGGCAACCTTACCGCTCCGGCCACACACACATAAGCGCTGCCTATCTAGGCAGGCGCCTTAAACTTGTCCTTTCCCACGGGCGACTGAACTGTAGAGGCGAACCCTGTATCACTATGGAAAACGCATCTAGAGTATACACATCGCACTGTACTGAAGTTGACAACAATAAGTATAGATACAGAGATTTTTAATTTCGGGAACAGAAAAAAGACCTGAAATTTACAGTTATGCTTTACCAGAATACAGTGACCGAAATTTGAAAGTTAAGTATTGGGAAGAAGTTTGTCAAATTGTAATTCAGAATCGGTACGACATGAATGTACAAAACAAACAGAATATTGAGAAAGGTACCAAACATTATTATTACAGTATGTAATAACAAATAAAACAGGTGTTTTAAATGTCATGTCACATTGTGATGTTACATGGATTTCGATGCATAACTTATTCGAAATGTAAAATGAATCACATAAACACACACACGAAAAAATATATAACAACACAGCTGTGGGTATTACATTGTGTGCTAAAAACATAGGCAGTAAATAAAATAACAAGAACAACGCAGAATTTTCCAAACACATTAACGTCACTTAAAACAGCATTGTAGGAAATATAATTATTAAACACCAAAACCTCTCATTTACCTCACTGCAGCTCTAGAAGCAAACGGTTACTCACGCCGTGAAATACAGCAGAGCATCCGAAGCCGACCCAGGGAATCCGAGAAAGAAAAGCTGAAAAACATAGCAGTCCTGCCTTACGTGAAAGGCACAACCGAACGACTCGCTCGGCTTTTGAAGAAGTACGATATAAATACGATCTCGAAACCTATCAACAAGATTGAAGGCATCCTGGGATCGGCAAAAGACAAAACACAGCCGAAGAACAGGCAGGAATATACAAAGTTCCTTGCTCATGTGGGAAAGCGTACATAGGGCAAACAGGCAGAAAAATCACAACAAGAATTAAAGAACACATCAGAGCATACAAATACGAAAACCAGCAGTCAGCAATAGCAGAACACTCCATGGAAACGAAACACAACTTCGATTTTGACAAGTTCTCCACAATAACCAACATCATTAGTTACCGTCAGAGAACTGTGAGAGAAGCAATAGAGATAATAAAACACCCTAACAACATCAACAGGGAAGATGGATATCGGCTAAGCAAAATATGGTCACATTTATTCGTGGATGATGCGAAATCAAGCTACCAGAGGGCGGTCACGACAGACTCACCAGGATTGACCAGTCAACCCAGCCAACCAGGTGCGAGTCAGCACACGATTGGCCCAAGTACCCAGCCAATCAGAAGGTCCACCAGGAGAGAGCCAGGATTGGCTAACCACCTCGGCCAATCAGGAGCAAGCAGGCCTGTGATTGGCCGACAGGCCCAGCCAACCAGGAAGCAGCCACCCAGACATCAGGGTATATAAGGACCTGCAACTCTTACAACATCGTCCAGCGCTCGCCGAGACATCATCGCCCAGCATATTACTGTTATCCTCGGATATCAGCAATAAGCTAGTGGAAGTGTGGTAACTTGCTTCTCTTTAGCCAGGCATTATCTTAATACTGTCTGTCTATTGAATAGTGAGCCCACCCATCGTTTCTACGGTAGTTTTAGCTACAATTACTGGTCGGATCTCAGTGATCCCTGAAGGCAGGGGCGTCCCTCGTGGAGGGCGCAAGTGGCCAGTGACTGGGAGCGGATTAGGTGTGCAGTAACCACATTCTGTGGCTGCTGTCCTCCTGAAGGCAGACTAGCTGCTGACAGTGGCACTGCGCATTATTTCCCTTAATTTTATCATTATTAATTATAAAACCCAAATTGCATCTTGTTAATCCATCCACCCCCTCGGGGGCCCCACCCAGAAAAATGGATCAGCCTACCAACGAGGCTAAAAAATGACGGAAAGAGCAGGACCAAGAACCGGCAGCTACCAGTACAGGCATGGACACACAGTCCACCCCGCCCTCGAGCAATGTCGACGAGCAGTCCGCCCCCCCTCCACCCAAAAAACCTGTCTTGCGTCCCATCACAGTGTACCACACTGCCGAATGCAAGTATGACACGGTCATGCGACAATTTAAAAGCCGCCTACTTGAACCGACGAAAAACAATGTCGTCCCCCAAGGTGTCGAGTACCTGCCAGCTTCGTACTCTGACTATCAGAGGGCAATAACCTTCCTAGAGGAACTAAATGTAGGCTTCAGTGTCCTCACCCCCCGCAGCGAGCTGCCCCTGAAGGTGGCAATAAAACGCCTAGAAAAAACCCTCCGAACTGACTACATCAAGGAGGAGTTGGAAGCACTGGGCTACCAGCCAATATCAGTAGAGCCCAAGTACTCTATGCGAGATCGTCAGCCACTCCATATGTTCATCGTGGAGCTTCCAAACACGGACTACAACCGTACTATATTCGATGTGGAGGAATACCAGCGCCCCTCAGGCCCCCCCCACCCACCCCAGTGCACAAACTGCCAAAGGTTTGGGCACTCTAGCAAAGTGTGCCGAGCCCCGCCCCGATGTAGGTTGTGTGCAAAAAACCACACAACGAAAGCATGCGTACTAGACAACAAAGACGATCGGTCCCTGCGCGTCTGTGCCAGTTGTGGTGGCAACCGTGCTGCCAACTATAGAGGCTGTCAGGCCTATAAGGCAGAGAAGTGGCGCTTCCTCCCGCAGGAAGAGCGCAAAAAGCGCCAACAACAAATTAAGGCAGACCTGCAGCCACCCAAGCAATTCTCCCGCCCACCCCCTACTTCCTGGCAACAGCCTTGCCCAGAAAACTGGGTCCCAGTCCAAGGCAGACAGCACCGCACCCCCCAGCAAAATTTCGTGCCCAACTATGTACCCGTAGCCACAGGGAACAGGTACAGTGCTCTAGAAATGCAGGGCTTTACTGAAGTAGATTTCCCTGCACTTGCCAACCCCTACAGACCGAGAAACCAATACCCCCAGCAATCAGGCAAAGGGAAAATGTCTGCGAAAACGCCCAAAAAGGGAACAAAAAGCCCGCTGGTTCAAATCCAGCACAGGGCAAACAACAGCCAACAAGGCAGGCGCCCCCACCCAAACCCTCAACTGCCCAGGATAGGTTGGCAACTGCGGCCAATCAAAAGCGAGCTCCTGCTCAGCCCCCTGTTCCGGACCACGCCACTGCGGAGATGGAAATCGTGGCAGAAACATCTGTCGCGACAGCCCCAACAACTGCAGCAGTATCCCCGGCCCTACCCCAAGGGTTCAGTTTTAACACACTGAACAGCACTCTAGCAGGCAGCGAAATCGCCAAGCAACAGCCATTAATGGTTGCTATAATCGGACACATGTGCTCACTGCTCGCAGTATGGTTCGACCCCCAGTCAACTTTTGAAAATAAATGCCACTCATCCCTGGCTTTTGCCCAGGCAATAGCTGCCTCAACGGCCCAAAATGCCCCCACCAACAAATGAGCGTAACAATAACAACCCAACTGCGAAATTAAATACAATCTTATTTTGGAATGCAGCAGGCATACGTAATAAAAAGTTTGAGCTGGTAGATTACATGACGAGACATCAAATATTAATTGCAGCGATTAATGAAACCCACTTAAAACCACAACACCGTTTCTCTGTTCCAGGCTACACCTGTTTCAGAAAGGACAGAGAAAACAATGCAAAAGGAGGCGTATTGATTCTAATTAAAGATAATATTAAATGTCACACAGCAAAACAGCCTACATTAAATACTCTAGAAGCTGTGGGTATTAATTTTAAACTAGAAACCCAACACGTATCATTCTACTCATTATATTGCCCGCCAGGCCGCACTATTACACGAGCAGACTTAAATGAATTAATTAATATTTCCCCGAACTTATTAGCTGCAGGCGACCTCAATGCTAAGCACCCCGCCTGGGGCTGCAGGGCGAGAACAGCTAATGGAAACACTCTTTTTGACCATCAGTCAAGGCACAATTATCTAGTTCATGCCCCCAACGAACCCACTTTTGAACCATATCAAGAAAATCAACAGGCCAATATTCTAGACATAGTTATAAGTAAAGGTATTAATACGGCCTTTAATTTAGAAGTATTACATGAATTGGCCTCAGATCATTACCCCATTCACATAAATTTGGACCAACTAGAAACGGAAAACAGGCCACCCCGAACAATAAAAGATTATAAAAATGCAAACTGGCGAGGCTTTCAAACTTATATTGACAATCGCCTAAATCTACCAGCTGATATATGTACTCCCGTAGAATTAGACTTAGCAATTAATAAAATTACAGAGCTAATACAAGTAGGAATAAGTAAATATGTCATGGAGAAAATTCCGAAAAATCGTAGTGTGCTACTGCCTGACACTATTTTACCCTATATATATATATATATATATATATATATATATATATATATATATATATATATATATATATATATATATATATAATATAATATATAATATATATATATATATATATATATATATATATATATATATATATATATATATATATATAGAGAGAGAGCAGCCTTTGCTTTAATAACGGTTTCGTTGAAAATGAATGACCGATGTCGTGAGGGCAACAAATGTGTTACACGTGCATAAAATTGCATTGTTGCGCAGCTTGTGTGCCTTTAGTGTACATAGTCCTTCAAGAGTCTTGCAGTAGATTTAGACTATTTTAGAAATATTTCTTTCAAGTGAACGGAGATACAATAGGAACACATTTGTAGGATATGTGCTTTCTTTTAGGATACCGATTCCACAGTTTGACTTTGAAGTCGATCTGAAAGACAACCATTTTTAGCCTCCCCGTCCCACCACTGAACAGCAGACTGTATGATTACGCGTCCACTGATATGGTTGACATTCCTATACAGTTTTAACTGTTCGTTACCCTCCAGTGCCTTGCACACTGTCAAAACTAAGCCCGCCGTAGTTGATGTTTGTGAAACAGCTAATAGCACGGCCAGACCTGTGCGCGCTTCTCTTCTCCCTTTGCGGCTCTGACCACACTTCCCGCCCAGCGACGTGCATAGACGTCTGCCGGCGACAATAGCGTACTGAGACTTTGCTCAGAGTATATCATCTGTGGCAGTGCTTGCTAAGGTGTCTTTCTGGCATGGTGAAGGGTCCGAACCAACGTCTATTAAAGCGCCACTCTTCGGCAGCGAGTTGGTTAGCAAGTGGCTCAGAACCAACTTGGTCAGGTTTGTTTCCAGTGGCGGATATGGGCTGGAGGGTTTGGGGGGGGGGGACAGGCTGCCCCGGGTGCCGGGTTAGAGGGAGCACTGGTGATGAAAATGTTTACTTGGAATGAAATGTAAATTAGTGTAAAAAAGATACAGTATCCACCAATATTAAGAGTTTTACTAGTTTTGAATTTTTGTACTTGTATTAACTTTGAATACACTTTAATGTTATAAATACAGTATTTATAATTAGAATGCACACTTGAAACACTACTAATAGCAACTAGTGAGTATAGGTTCTATGTATTTCTACTAAAATTTTATACCGTTATTTACGCGAGCGCGAAACAACGCATGCTAGATACGTTTATTACTGTTGGGTTGTTTGGACTGATGGAAAAAGCGGGAAGGAAAGGAGGAGGGGAGGGAGCAAATCACAATTATTGCCTCGGACGAAGTAGAGCCTAGATCCGTCCGTGTTTGTTACCATCCTGTTCATATCGATGATACTTAAAAAAAATTACACACGAGTTCATTTGAATTTTAAAATGTTGCCATAAATCTTTTGGTTCTACATAGATTGCGAGATTCCTGCATACTTAACATTTCAAAGGCTCAAATTGCACATATATACACTTACAGCAAAGTACTTCGCTCTAAGTAGTTGTTCCATTACATAGACTATCGTAACACATTTCTATGCGTCAGTAGTTTAATCAGTCTCAGTCCATGCACACTGACCTTTCATATGTACTGGAATTTTCTCAAATTAAAAAAATAGTAATACATGTTGGGAATTTAGATCTTAAAACATATTTGTCGTTTCAGGGGAGTTTGCCAGTTTAATTCGTCCTAAAATAAATACTTAAGGAAACTGAGGATTTTTATGAATTTGCATTTCTTCTTTACAAGAGTAAATAATTCTGAGGCAAGCTTAGCCATATTTCATTAACCTTAAATAAATTTTATTTTTATATTATTTATCATTCAGTAAAATAATATCCTTTAGTAAATTAATATCGTATGAGTAGAGACATGAACTTTTCGCGAAAAGAATTTTGCCCCACTTTGTTCCAGTGCCTTATGTGCACGTCTGCAGTTCTGCGTCATAGATATTGGCAGCGTGCCTTTGAACTGTGACGTTTCTCATTTGACTGTACCAATCACAATAAGGTTACTGTAACACCACACGTCTGTGATTTGCGTGTAAAACCCCACGACACACGAATGTCAAAACATCCAATCTCTGACCGTGAAGCAAGTCTGCAGACGTGCACACAAGTCACTGACA
>PNEQ01025550.1:0-12456 GCA_003012365.1 Medauroidea extradentata
GTAGGCCTACATTACAAAATAAATTGAACATGGAGACAAGGAAATTACTGTGTTTTTATAATAAAACTTAACTACTTCTGAGGATCACGCATTCCTACAGACGATCTGCAACAAACACGCACTTGCAGTAAACATAAAATCTGTAGTTCGAAACTAAAATTGCCGAGTGTGCTTGCTTACTTTCAATTCGTGTTTAATAAGGTCCGCGTTTTGATGTTGTTCAACAGTCGATTCATATGGTTACGATCCCAAATTTTGAAACTCCTATCGAATTAGCCTTTTAAATAAAACTTTCTGAACGGCAAGTGTTTTTAAATCGATTTAAATTTTAAATGTAAACGTACTAATAATAACACAAGTGTTAATACAGACCACTTTTTTGTCTCTGGAAATACAGATTATCAGCGCTGGGCAGGGTCGTGAGTCCTGTTGGCTTGGATCAAGATAGGTAGGAAGGGCTTAGTTACCGTGCGCCTGAACAAAGCGAAGGCGTCATTGTAAAGATATGGCAACACTGTAAGCCAGCCTGGCTGCAAGCATTTTTGTTTCCCACGTTACCACGGTATGCTGGCTGCCTCGCGCCCCCCTCCCCTTCCAACATCTGCACGTGACACAGGTCCTGTCCGACAGAGGAGGAGGAACATGCTTGCGTACGGTTCAAATAGTTCGCGTCTATCCCGCCAGATGGAAGCACTTCACAGGGAACTATTAGCCAACCTAACACACCGTTACATACATTTGATTTTGCGTCTATATTTTGTGAACCAGTTTAACAAACTGCAATATTATTGCTTATAAAATTCATTTAAATGCAACAGTATGATACGGTGTAGTATTTTTGTTTCAAATCGTTGGTTAAAGTGTCTAAATTTGCTACTGAAATTACATAACAAAAATTTATGAAAAAATGCATTTACATTAGCATGTCAAATGCATCAGTAAACTCTTTCAAACAACTGTTTTTAAAAACCGAACGTGACACGCAATTTCTCGTACTTTAATCTAGCAAGTGAATACAGTAATTAGTAAAATTTTTTATTCTGATTCTTGCTGTAATGGCTGCAAAATTAGTATGCAAAGTTCGTTTAAAGTGTCAAAACATATATTAAAAATTTTTTTCTAAAAAAAAATATGTTTCTCCAATACTTGTAATTTATGTCTACTACAAAATACATAATTTCAAGTTCATTTTAACATTATTTATTTAGGGAATAATCCCCCTTAAGTTAACATCGTCTGCTGTAACAAGTGTTGTGGTGAGTGCTAGTACAGTAATTATTCCAGTGTTTTCCTTAAGCCATTGCATTATGCAATTATAAATTTTACTGTATATTTTTTAAATACAAATTAACATATTTTTTTCTAATCCCAAACATGCTTTGATGAAAGTTTACAGTATTTACTTAAGTTTATGTAGCTTTTTAATAAAATTGATATTAAAGCTTTTATAATAATTCTGTGTCGGCTACATTCATTTTTAACAAGTATTTTGCTACTTCCTCTTGATAAATAACAAGCAAATATAAGAATGCAAACATTTTCAAGCTATTTTATTTTTTTTTAACATAAGGGCTCTTTTAACGTATAACACATACAATCCAGCCAAGAGTGTGACAATAGAGGGGCTGAGGATGGCGGCCCCATCCCCCTTAAGAAAACCTGTGAAGGAGGAGAGTATAATGTTTCCCCTCCTTCCACCTCCACTATTTTCATCATTTTTATCCCTTTATTTACATTTCAGAATGTCGTTGGTAGCAGGGGAAAACGCTATGCTAGTGTAAAAGTGTAAATTAAGCAATATAGCTTATCTAGAACCATCTAAAGTCCATCCCATACAAAAATTATGCATTTTGACAGCCGATGCTACCAATATTTGTAACATGTGACAAACACGTGGCAGAATAACATACCATTTAAAACAACCGGATGTCATCATATGAACTGATGAAGCAGTAGTGGCAGCCCTGAACAACAAATTGGTTGACTTCCATCGCCTACATTGAAAATAGTCTGTATTATACATGAAAAATAAGTAAGCATTTTGGAGGAACTGTAATATAACAACACGGCTCCATATCCAGCATTAGTCAGATAACTATTTTATTCTATTCAAATTACATAACTTCTATAACTATTGTATTTTGGTGGTACATACAGCCACCTTAACCTTTATATTAATTTTTTTTGTACGCACCAGTCAGCAATGAGCATCCTCTTATCTTGGGGGTCTTAAGTGGGTCCGTAAAAACAACTAGAAAGTAATGAATTTAGTCCAAGATTTCACACTTTTTTAACTAAACGCTTTATTCGTTTTTCTTTTCTTATCACAGCTCAATTATATAACATCAAATGAAAAACAAGTCAGCAAGTGACACGCCACCTTAGAACACTCCCTGGATACCGATATTTCCCTTGGCTTGTAATCCAGAAAAACCCCTCCCGTCAGGACGTGCATCCTACACCATTTTAGCCCTCCCGCGGCCAAGCTCTCTCTGCCGACCAAACCGCCTGCCTCCACTGTTTACGATCACATTTCCGGGCAATGTTCTAGAAGGTTCCAGCATGATTTGTCTGAATTCAACTGCAAAGGATATAAAAGAACATTTTTAACGTAGAAAAGTTCAGTAATTTACTCTGATTACCATGGTATAGCATGCTGCCTAGTTTAACAATTAAGAAAGATTAAAATAAATATAAAACTAAATTCGCGCCTAAGCACCAGGAAGTTAAATATTTGTACACTCCATGTCCTTCACCGTTTTCTTGGAACTTGCTGTCTTTGTCCTCCCCCACCCAACTTCTTCCATGCGCCGGCCAGGCGGCCCGCTAATCCTTGCTCACTCCTCAAAAAGGCGAGGGCTGATTTCACTAAGCATATAACTTTTAAACGCTTGCATTTACTGTCAAACACCCAGAGAGCAAAGTGATTTGAAATTAAATTCTCATCCAAATGAGTCCAAACATGACTATACTCCGATAAAATTCACTGTTAGTTAAAATTCCTGGACTTAGACTATTTCCTCTTACAGTCGTGTTCTTCGGTGACACCATGCAAAGTGATTAGCTCAGGCTCCAAACTCCGAATCCCAGGCAGGCTTCTCATGACTACCGCTACATGTCCCCAACAGCTATTCTCAAATGGTATACAGGGCCAGGCGCACCCTCAAATGTCACCAATAGCCTGGAACTAGAGACTAAGAAAGAGAAACAATCTTTATATTGTGCTAGGTTGGCATTTCGCATCACAGTACAAACAACCGCACCATTATCAGCCGACCTATGTCGGCACCCAAAACAAAGGACGGCCATTGTGAGCACAAAGCGATTGCGAGTGTGAGCTTCTCATGTGTTAGTGTAATTCTTATACGGTGTTATTTCAATATTCTGTGCATATACAGTAGAGCCCCGATTTAACAAACTCGGGAATAATGAAAACAGCGATTTAACGAAAGGATTTTCAGGAACCTTCAAAATATAACAAAAAAAATGTATTAAATAACTAAGCAACTTTGATAAAATGGAATATTAATTGTAATTTAAGTCCTTTAAAAATACTAACACCGACTCCAGTATATTCTTATTTCTCAGTAGAAAAGCTTAAACCAACCGTCGAGAAACAAAAAAAAATTCGTTAAAATTCGTTGAAAACTTTGGCCGCAGGAACGATTTTGAGATACGCATGCGCAGGCGCGGCAGAGCGAGCGCCGCTGTGTTGCATAACAAGCGCGCACCTAAATCCTCATCCTGGCGGCTAGCAAATGAACGAGCATCTAGGTACACAGTCTCCACAGCGCGGCGGTGGACAACGCAAGAACCAAATCATAGATAGTGCTTCGCGTCTCCGTTAGAATGCACTGCAGGGCAGCGTGCTCTCTTGAATAATTCTATTACAGATAGAATGCAGTGGTGTGCAGCGTGATTATTCACACTCGCGTCCCGTGATAAAACAAGAAAGTTTATAAAAAATATGTAATGTTATTTATGCAGGCTTTTTACAACAAATTTATTACCGTAAACGTAAATAATTTGTTTCTCCGATGCTAAAAAACGCTCCTTGTAGCAAACCAACGAGTTTGTTTCACGAGCGCGGCTGCATACAAGCTATAATGGCCGCTGCCGCGCAAATTCAATTATTATTTTACCGTTGTCTCGCAAACTTTTAACCCAGTTTTCCTTGCAGTTTTATTTTTTTACAATTTTTCATGGGAATTTCCTTATTTTGTTGGTGGAGCGGGCGGGAGATAGACGAAAAGATTGACGGCTCGGGTGTGTTAGTCATCACGTCTCACGTGTTGATGGCGTGCGCAAGGACGGCCTAACTCACCATGCGCATGCTCGCCGAGCGTTGCACTGAAAGTTTTTGAAGTTTTTTCGCTGATTTTTTCTTTTCACGGTTGTGGCTTACCTGTTGACGGTAAATGTGTTTTGTTATTGTTTTGATCCACTATACTTTTTTAAAACTACCTTAAATTCCGACGAAACATGCCCGAGGATTTAACCATTTTTTTGTCGATGTGGGGGGGGGGGGGCTAAGTCGGATTTAACGAAACATTGATTTAGAGTAAACATTTTCAGGTCCCATGGCACTTCGTTAAATCGGGGTTCTACTGTATTTAATATATTGCAGTGCATGGATTAAAATACCTGGCCTGTAATCGCCAATGACAACGGGATATTAAGACGTGTTTCGGAAGATGGGAACTGGAAAAACGTTCAGCCCTGCAGCAGCGTAGCATGTCTACAAAAAAACAGTTGCTAAGTAAGAAGCAGGTAATCCGTCCAGTGCTACAGAAAATTTAAAAAAATGTTACGTAACGTTTATTTTAACAGAATTTCTGAGTTAACACGGTTCTAGTTGTAGACCTATATGTAAACATGCTTTTTCAAGGCGTCGAATCAGTAAATTGTTTTTGTACAAAAAAGTTTGTATTTAATGTTTTTAGCAAGTAAGTTGTACCATTTAATATCAATTCCATGTGAGATTTTGTGCCTATCTGCTGCAAAAAATTAGGCTTACATATTATCAAAAGAAAATGTCAGAAGACCTACGCCTATGTATTTTCCGGCCATTAAAGTGTACTCGTTTAATTATATGTGTTAAGAAAATGATTTAAAGCTTATCTAGACAACAAGAAAAATAATTGTAATAATGCTTGCATGTATTATTTTATTTATTATTTATTTTAAAGATGTTTGCTTGCACTGGCATAAGCTCTTGCAACTTCAGTTTGTTGTAACCAAATTACCTACTGTTATTTTAACTTTTAAGTCACGAGTAGAAATGAAAAAAAAAAAAAAAAAAACAGATAAGTTACCCATACATGTTTGTTTTAGGCTGCAATAAATAATGTTGAATTCTGAATGATTATATTTACCTAACATAGTAGAGTAGGCAATTCATTACTGTAATATGAAATAATTTTCCACAAACATTGCCCACCTAACCCTACTAAGATAAATGTGCAGCCAGTATTGAAAAGAAATTACTTCTCTGAGATCTAAAAAAGAATCAAAAGAAAATCACAATACAAATTGGATTTTATATTTTAATTGTTCACATGTTTTGATTGTCAGCTGGAAAGCACATGGTGGTGGAAGGATACATAATATTTTTGTTTACATTGCCCTACTATTTTTATGAGCTGTCAAATAATGGAATTATAATTCTTTATGATATGGACTGTAGAACCTGCTTATAGCCAAAGAGCTTATGAGATGAGAGTTTTGGCCTAAACTTTTAAGTTCTTTTTGCATGTGTTTTTGTCATGACATGTCATGTTTGGAATTTTACAAAAATTATACAGAAAAATCAGTTAAAATACTTTTTTGCATAATGTTTAGGGGTAGGGCATTATAGTTATAGATAAGTAAGATTTCTGTTTGAGCAAATGATTTGCTACAAAATTGATAGCTGAAGGGATACTCCTATGCATGACACCTGACAACTAATAAGGCACTTTATTTCAGAAAATGATTTACCACACAGTTGACAGTGGAAGAAATGCTCCGTTGTTTGCAACAAGCTCACTTCCCTCAGTTAATGACTTCTTACAGTGAACACAACTGAAACTGTCATTTCAAAAACTACCCAAATCCACACTTTTACCAAGATGGTATTGTTTCAAGTTGTAGTATGAACTGCATTTCATTGTTTAATGTGACTAACAACACACTTTCTCTTCTGTTGCCGTATTAGAGGCCAGCTGATCACCATAGTTATTTACTATTTGATTTTTTCCTGCTCTTGAACAATTTTTGTCACTGGACTTGGGCTGTTTTTGAACTCACGACTTCAATTATGCACGTTACTGAACTGGTGAGCAGCCACGGAAACCTCCTGCACTTTGCTGTTTTCTTCAAACAGTCCCAACACATAGAGTCACAATGCTGAGAACACTGACAATCAGTTGAAACCAAGGTGCACACCTCATACTTAACCTCTTCTTGTACAAACTCACACTTCATATCAACAACTTTTCCACTGTAACAGCTCACAAAATTACATAATTACCTATTTTCACTTCAAAATAACAAAAGAAATAATACGTGTAGATAAATTTTTTTTAAATTCAGATTCCATATTTAATTGTCACTGACGTAAAACAAACACCATTTTCTAATCTAAAATAATGATTTCATAATAATAATTATAATAATAATGAAACAACTGTACAGCTGGAAAAATAATTTTTCCTTGAAATGTTCCCTTCTTGTAATAGTGACCCAAGTATATATTTATTTTGTTTATAACACTGGTCACAACTGAAAGAATGTTCCCTTGTGTGAGATTTAACATGCTACCAAGGGGATATATTCTAAATATGATTTACTACATACAGTAGTTTACATTTTAAGAGATAATCCCCTTTATGAGTCCTGATGATAAAGAGAAGGCTGGATTTCACAGAAAATTATTCACTACACAGTTTACAACTAAAGGGATGTTCCACTGTGTGAGATAGCATGCTTGGCAAGACGGTGTTTTCGCGAAAATGCTTTACTACACCATTTACATTTGAAGGGACGTTCCCCTGTATGAACCATGATGTGCCTATGCAACTGACCGTTGTCATAGAATGATTTACCACACATTTCACAACCAAAAGGACGTTCCCCTACGTGAGTATTAATATGCTTAGCAAGGTAACCTTTTACAGAAAACGATTTACTACACAGTTCACAACTGAAAGGACGTTCACCTGTGTGAGATCTAACATGCCTAGCAAGCAAGGATTTTTTGTAAAATGATTTAGTACACAGTTTACATTTGTGGGGACCTTCCCCTGAATGAATCTTCATATGCTTTTGCAACTGATCTGTCTCAAAAAATGATTTACCACACAGTTTACAACTGAAATAACGCTCTCCTATGTGATATCTAATATGCCTAGCGAGTTTGTTTTTATCAGAAAATGATTTACCACATATTTCACAACAAAAAGGACGTTCTCCTGTGTGAGACCTAATATGTACATCAAACCAGAATTTGTCAGAAAATGATTTACCACACAATGTACATTTGAAGAGACCTTCCCCTGTATGAGTCATAATGTGCTTTTTCAACACAACTTTGTCACAGAATGATTTACCACACATTTCACAATCAAAAGGATATTCCCCTATGTGATATCTAATATGCCTAGCAAGTTTGTATTTTTCAAAAAATGATTTACTACACAGTTTACATTTGAAAGGACGTTCCCCTGTATGAATCTTGATGTGCCTTTTCAACACAACTTTGTCAGAGAATGATTTACCACACATTTCACAACCAAAAGGACGTTCTGTTGTATGAGATTTAACATGTCTAGCAAGGCTATGTTTTACAGAAAATGATTTACCACACAGTTCACATTTAAACTGACGTTTCCCCATGTGAATATTGACGTGACTTTGCAAGTTACAACAGAATGATTTATCACAAACTTCACAACTGAACAGTTGCTGCTTTCTTTGAGTCCTGCTATAAGAAGTAATATGTTCATTTTCCTTCATCTTGCTGTTATCTTCTAACTCTCCAGATGCACACAGAGGGTCAGAGTTTTTTGAACACTGACAATTAGTTGAATCCAAAATACACACCTCACACTTTACATCTTCTTGTACAAATTCGTGCTTCATATTGTTACTTCTTCCACTGCAACAGTTCACATGATTGGTTCCATGAAGCTCCGTACAGAAACTAGCCCTTACTTGAAGAGTATTGAAGTCCTGAAAAAAAATTAGATTATATTTATAACACACACTGTCAGAATTGTTACAGCTACACAATCCTACAATTCCATACATCTACAAGCTTATAATGTCAACAGTACTGTTCTATAGAATCACTAGCTGCTGGCCTTCCATCAGCAAACAAAAAATAACAAACTTGTGGTCCTTGTAATGTATATCACAAAGAAAGAGATACTAGAGAAGTAAGCGACCGTGGAGAGGAGCTAGATTACAAGGCGATATATTAGTATCAGATATGTGCGGTCTGCATATTCTACTATATATACTCCTACCTTGAAGTATGGTGATCATGGTACCTCACGTGGCCGTAGTGGCTCGCTACTGTTGATCCTCCAGAATTTCTCACATGTACAACATCATGACACTAATTCTGTGATATCAGCTGACACACTTAGCTAATAAAACAGCTGCTTTGCACCTCGCTTTAGTTATGTACACTCCACAATGTCCTTCATGCACCATGTACGGCTTTAATAAGCTGGGGACCACAATTTTGTCTCCGCAGAATAGAATATTATCCTCCACGTGAAGGTCATCTTGTAGCTTGCAGTACGACTGATGTTCTGTTGATAACTTGTTGAAGTATGACCAGCTCTGCTGCATTCTTTTGATCACTGTTGTGAGTATAGTCTACTTCATGTAAGTATGCCCTATTTTGACAGTTCACTTCTGAGAAGTGTGTATGTAAACAGGATTGCAGAAGCCTTGCTTTTCCAGGAAGCCCGGAAGGTTTAAAGCTCCAAACAATGGAACTGCCTGGCACGCTTCCCAGAAGAGAAATGTCAAAATATTGAAAAGTTACATGACTGACAATATTGGATCAGTGTTAGATTCCCTATGGAAAGTTAAGTTTTCTTTCAACACTCATGGGCAAGTGTGCACTGACTGCATGGACAACTTCCAACATTTCAGAGTCCTGATCTTTGTTTTGTAGATGCATTCTTGACATTGTGTCTGCTAGAAGTAGATCTTTTCTTGGCACATATTATACCTGCAGTGAATATTTCAGAAGTTTAAAACTCAGATGTTGAAGTCGTGGCGATCCTAGTTTCCCAATTTGTTTTTTGACTGCCACCAGCGGTTTGTGCTCTGTTTGAACATTTACAGTGCGTCCATAATACACTAAATTTAGACGTGACAAACAACAATTCCTTCTCTGACTAAGAGTACTTTTTTTCACTTTCATTCAGGCTTCATGATGCTGTGGTTACAATCTGTAACTTCCTGTTCTTGGGCTGAATTCCTGTGACAAGCAGCATTCCAGTCCCTTTTGTGATGCGTTGCATTGCAGAGCGATTTCCTTTTTGGATCGAACAAGGCTAATACCGATGATGAAGACACACTTTGCTTTAAGATCTCAAATGCCTTCTGATGATTTTGTAACCAATGGCATTATACTACACCTCAGGGCTGGATCTACAGATTTCCCTAGGGGGGGGGGGGCAAAAGTGCATTTTGCCACCCCCCTCAAGTTTTTTTTTTGTTAACTACATTTTTATTAACCTTAAATATAAAATTGAATATGTACTTAATCATATGGATATGAAGGGCATAATTTTCTTTCTTTGCACAAACACATAACCTTATTATAAGTTTAGTCTGAAATTTAAAAAAACTGTTTCTACGTAATATACATTTAATAAAAATATTTAATAGATATACTTTGTTCTCATTTCTTAGATAGAAATACATTTGATCTACATAATACATTCATACACATTTACTTGGAAATATAATAATCTGTTTAACTTCACTTTCCGATTGTAATGTCCATTATGAAAATGTGAGAAATGAAATGTTATACTATAACTTTCCTCGCTTTCTTGTTTGCAAAACTCTCAATGAGATCGTCGTAATCAATAGTGTTTGCTACATCCTTTTCTATTGCTATCAGTGAAAGGCTTGTAAGTCGTTCCTGACCCATTGATGACCTCAAAAAATTCTTAACTAATTTCAGTTTGCTGAAACTTCGTTCGCAGGTTGCAGATGTTGTAGGAAAAGTAACGTAAATTCTTAAGGCTATGCACACATTCGGAAAGGCATCTTGTAAATTGTTCTCGTAGATAAGTCTTAATAACTCAAGAGAATTAAGCTGTTCAGGATTTTGGCAAAATTGTTGTACCTGGTCTTTGAACACCTCAAGTTCGGTGGTGAATTCTGAAACATTTAAATCTTCGAAATAGGTATTGGCTAAAGAAGCAGCCTTTGCTCTCAGTTCATCAGAACTGAGATCCATCAGATTTTGTCCATTCAAAAAGGAAAAATTTTCGTTGAGTGATTTTGTACACTGTAGCCTTGTGGTCAGTTCTAACAGTATTCTGTCAAATACCATTTTGAAGGATTGCTCAAAACGTTCAATGCTAGATATAGTTCGGGACTCGTCTTCAGCCTGTTCACCTGGCATCCTCTTCCTCTTCGTAATTCTTTTTTCTTTCAGGGTCGGCTCCACAGACATTTTTTTCGCAATTGTTTCTGCTTCTTGGTACCAAGCTTCATATGTCGAATTTCTTAATCTCTGCAAAGTTTCCTGCAGCCCTTCCATCAAATGTACTGATCTAGATAGTAAAATATCACTGTTCTGAATTTCTTTGTTGACACGATCGATTTCCTTTAAGATGCAGTTCCATATTGTCAAGTTCATAATAAAACCAAAGTCTTTTATAGCTTCTAGAAGATGTTTTGCCTCAGATTTCGCCTCGGGAAGTAAATTTCCTTCTAGTATTTGTTTCAGAGCCTCAGATACTTCGCATATATTGCTGGTTAGGACACCCACAACTTCTGATTTTGCACACCATCGAGTTTGGCTTGATCCCTTAAGGTTGCTTTTCGTATGAAGCTTCATTACTTCCAAGCGTTCAGTCGATGAAACAAAATAGCAGAAAAGTCTCTGGACTATCCCAAACACATTAGCTGCCTCTGGATTTGCTGTACAAGTATGCAGTCCTACCAGTCTATTCGTTCATTGTCTGCTGTTCCACAGAGTAGCAGCTAGTTGACTAATAGTCAGGGTTTGAGTATGTATAGTACAATGGATTCTAGCCTACAGGACATTGATTGAATTCTCAATTTTTAAATTATAATAATAAATGTGATGTAAACCAGATGTCCACGTATATTTCTCAGACCATTTCTCCTACTACAGATTGCCCATTATCCTGGCATCAGGTATAACTGATGCGAATATGCTAATTATCGACCGCACCGCTAATTAGCATATCTCCCGGGGCACATCAGACGTCAGTTAGAGTGAGTGGAAGTGCGCGACTGTGTACGACGTAAGTGCCAAGACCTCACACTACTGCTCTCCGTCAGAGTTTAGGAATGGGTCACGTGCAGTGCGACCCTACAGCCTAAACCCCTCGGTGAACAATATACTTTCCCAAGTTGACAACCTTACATAGGTAAATACTCTTTATTATTATTATTATTATTATTATTATTATTATTATTATTATTACTATTATTATTATTATTATTATTATTATTATTATTATTATTATTATTATTTAAATGTATTTCACACAGAAACATTAGTAATTAGAGACATGTGTTAGTTAAATAGAAGGACAGGCAGATATACATAAATATTTAATTTCATTTTAATTAAGGTACAGTAGTTGCATGAGTTTCTTAATTTTCTTACTGGGTTGTTTTAAATTTGCTAGTGTCCTAAATAATGTAACATGTTTTAATTGTTCTAAATAATGTAACATGTTTTAATTATTTATTGCACATAGTGTATTTATTTGTTCACCATGGTCACTTCATCTCATTTCGTTTTGTTGTGTTTTGGCGGGAGATGCTGCACCCTCTGCGTGCCATCTCCCAGAAGCGGGCTTGTTCGTCTGACCACCGAGCAGGAGAACTGCTCTCGTGCTGCCCCTGGACCGTGTGTAGTTTCTAGTGCATCTTTAGTCGGTTAATATTAACATTTGTGTTCTGTCCTGGGGTCTGGCCACCATCATCACCGCGGTTTCAGTTTGTAGGAAATATGTACCTAAACATCACTATTAAATGCATTTTAATTAATAGTGCTTTTCATTTATGTATCAGGACTGGGTCTGAACCCAGTAATTCACATGTCTTTCAGTGTTGGAGAGGTGTGACCCTGGCCTAAACAGGGGCTAAGAGAGAGTGAGCGAGTGAGTGAGTCGGTGGGTGGGTGAGTGAGTGGGTGGGTGAGTGAGTGGGTGGGTGAGTGAGTGAGTGGGTGGGTGAGTG
>PNEQ01025551.1:0-12456 GCA_003012365.1 Medauroidea extradentata
GGGGGGGGGGGGGGGGGAGGAAATTTTGGGGGTACCCCTGGTTTGACTACCTTAACTGCACATAAGACTGAAAATTGACGCACTCAAAATCTGAATTAGTTAATACGCACTGATTGACGCCGATGGATGTAGCAGTTTCAACAAATTGAATCAGTGAGAAACCATTGTGAAATCGGTGACTATTCACTGATTCCGTTAAAGAGTGCAAACATTCCACAAGTTATTTAGTGAATGTCCACAAATTTTCCAGTAATTTTTCACCGACTCAATAAGTGGAAACTGTTCTTTGAAAACAAATGAAAAAAACTGTGACTAGGCCTATTCACTAATTAAACAGTGACTATTTGCACTGATTCAAATTGTTGAAACTGCTCCATCCATCAGCGTGAATCAGTGAATATTCACTGATTCAGATTTAGAGTGCAGGAACCAACATGACAGACACTCAAAATTAAATAAGATTTACTAGGAGTGGGTAGTTGAATACTACTTGCTCACTCGTTTGTTTTAAATATGTGCGCCACTGCCTGACTGGAAAGGCCACCTACTAGTAAAGTAAGTTATTTTCTGTCGATGCCGACTAGTGCACCGGTCGCGTGACATTCACAGGAAACACTCAGTTCTCGTGACAACTGTTCTACTCGACGACGTCAAGGCCACAGAAAATGCGACAATTTGGGATTCAATAATACAACATGTCTGCACAAGCATCGCACTCCCCATTTTTTTCTATCTATGTCGAGTAATAGAGGACTACTCAGAATTGAATACTTTAGTATTTGATTTTACTTTTCCGTAACTAAGTATTTCGTCAATACATAATGAAAAAGGTAAAATAAAATTAACGATAGTTCAAAAATAATTAATAACCTTTTTATCTAAACTAAAATATTGTTTTATAAATTAATATATATTTGCTATAAAATACATATTATGTAAAACACCAGAAAAGTCCTAATTATTGGAACACGGATCGTATTTTAAAACACTTCACAGATAAAAAGCATTCCACGCCACTGGCAGTATAGCTTCAATGGGCCTCTTAAATGACAACCCGTCATCGGAAGTCTGCACCCTTATGCAGGTTGTTACAAAAAGGTACGGCCCAACTTTAACGCCATCTATTAACGCAACTTACATTTCACTAACGAATACTTGAGTGACGCTTTTACAATGTTCTCGTAATATATTTAACCTCTGTTAATTTTTTCATGAAATCCCAGTACTGTATATTTAAACGATAAGAAGAAATAAACACAATTACAAACATATCTATTGTTTTTCTTAAAAGTCCATCTCGACTCTGACTTAAGGTTTTCAACTTTCCGAAAACGTAAAAACAGGAATGCTTGACTTTACCTTTGCCGCCTCCATTGTGCACGACTCCATTAGAACCTATGTATTGAACGGTATCGCAAGTCAAATTTTAAGAGCATTTTGTACCGGTTTCAAATTTCCGTGTTTGACGCGTGGGAACAGCGGAGCGATAAGAGCCAGAGTACCACGCTCGACGAGAAGCATATCATCTCAATGGACGACTTGAAATGATGCGGAGCTCCAGTCTGGTATGGGATACAATTCCTACCCCCATGGATACCGCAACCGAACATAACCTTCATTTACGTGTTTGGCTTCACATGTCCCGGCTAAGATTTATGTCAAGAAAATTGATTATTTCTTTGGAATTTGCCGCATTTTCAGGCAAACACTAATCTTACGCATCTGCGTGTCTTAACAACGAAATTAAATTAATATGTTTTACACTTGCATGCAAGTTCATGTGTGGATAAAATATTTGGTTTCTGCCATCACCAACCAACAAATCAGCATGTTTGTAAACAAGCTTTGTATCCCACAGTACTTTCCTCCTGCGGTGTGACGTCAGAGGGCGTGTACCTCAAGTCGTCCATTCGCAACGCGCCAAACTGTCGTGCAAGGTTTTCGTAGGTCATTTTCCTACGAGACTTCGCGGTAACCCCAAAATTATATGTTTGGATGGTATGAAGTAAAGGTTATCACATGCATCTCGTTTTGCACTTTACGAACTCAGGTGGCATTTTCGGAGTTACAGCAGTCAGATTTTAGCCAAATTGAGGGGCACTAAAAGTATGTTTATAAAAAGCGTGCTGAAATTTTGGACAGTAAGAAGTGTAGTTTAAAGTGTATTTTCTGTACGTAGATAACCGCAATACGAATCATTGAAGCGGTTTCGCGTAAAAAGGATTCTTGTGACACGCTATAAACCGTCTGTGCGCCAGGTACCCCCTACCTTTATTACAGTCAAATGCTAAAGTTTTCAATGATGTAACCGCCATAAGACACCCGCCTAATGGCCATATGTTTGTGTGAGTGAAGAACGGCACCAAGGGCGATGCTGGCAGGCTTATCTGGTGTGGTATCGCCTCTACCGCAAGACACTGCAACGGCATGCAGTGGTATCGTAGATCACTCGCCTGACTGACACTTTCAGTAGTGACCCCATCTTTTTAATGGTGAAAAGTTTTAAGCTAAGTCCATTGCATGTTTGTAGAGTAGTTTCACACGAATACCGTGAGTTGTTTTCCAGATATAACAGGTTGAAAATCGATGTGATGTTTTGAAACCACACTTCCGTCCTCGTTTGGAGTGTATTTCTCTTTTGTACTTTGGTACAATGGGCATATGTGAAATAGTATAGTAAAATAAAGTATTTACGAACATGCTGCAACGAATTTTAAGCGCGTGGTAGACGAGGAGTCAGGAGCCGGTACGGAGAGAGGCGGGTGGAAAAGGCGTCGTGGGAAGCCGTGTCACGACCGTAACAAATCACCAGGACTCTTACAGGCGCTGAAGCTGGACACCCCCGCCACGGTAAATCACGAAGAGTGGCGCGAAGTCCAGGGGCACGTACCCCCCCCCCCCTCCAGAGGAACACCGCCGCTGGGGCTATTAGCGTCAATCGGGTGCTTCTCCCTGAAACTACCGCCCGGTCAGAAACAAAACACGAACCTCGCGGCGGCCAGCACAAACATCACCACAATATCAGATGTCTGTTCTCCCCTCGCCACGGTTTTTTTTCCTGTACATAACTGGCCACCGCTTCTGTATAAACACGCCAGAAACGATATTTCACTCCCCGATATTCCACAAGGCTGTGGAGAAGCAAACAACGTCGACATTACCGCATCCGCAGGCAACAGTCCGTGACTCACAGCAAAAAGTTCTCGCGACTCGGAAGCACGACTTCTGAACCAACGTCCAATAGCAACATCGAGCATGAAATATTACGACGCGACATTGACGACGATTCCGTTATGAATCCACAACAGAACTACAAATAAATAGAACGTACGCAGGTAATCAGTTGTTACTGCCCTTTATTAACCAGGTGTATTGAAATCTCAAAAGATAAACCAGAAGAGTTAGCGAAGCCTTTCTAGACGTATACATAGCACAATAATTTTTTTAGTTAACGTCGGATGAGAACACGCACGAAAGGTGTGATAGTCACTGTAAAATACTCATACTATTCGCTTACATATTTCAGTTGGTGAAACCCACCCTTTCGTGATATTAAGGCCCGGTTTCACCAACCTCTGTTAAGCATTTAACACTTATTAAAGAGGATTAAAAAAGGACTTTACATGTCAAATCGTCTGTTAATCCTCTTTAACAAATGATAATGCTTAACAGAGGTTGGTGAAATCGGGCCTAAGTTTTCGAACTTAATTACCAGAAATATGTTTTTTGTGATCTTATAGTTGATACATTGGTCACTACTAACGGTCGAAATTACACATGCCTGATCACTGTTGGTAATCTAGTCAACTCGGTGTACAGATTTGTCCCAGCTGAAAATCAAACTGTTATGAGACGTTCTCAATGTGAAGACATATCCAAGTTGAGCGCCCAGCACATAGAGGCGATGAGACAAAAGATGAAGGATCGCGGTCGTTGTAGTCCAATATCATGCAAATTATACATGTAACAATGTGTTATGACTGAATATGTCAACAGCCAAAGAACCGAACTGCAGACCACACGACGCATTTTTCTCCTTTGCCCTTAGGATACTGAGCGCCAACGTCCTAAATGCCATTAATAACCATTTGCACAATTTTTTTCTCTCCAATGACAGGACTTTCCTGGAAAAAAAACTGTCCCCAGAATAGTAATTGACGGACATATGCGTAAACGCGAAACAACTGTTTTTACAGAAAACATCTTGCTAGAGACTAAAGGCCAACACCCAATTGATTATCTTCACTTGACTTTACGTCTCCGTTACTTTAAGTACTTTGTCAATACACAATACAAACGTAACGTTAAAGTAACGACACTTGAAGAACTATTTTAGAATCAGTTTTATGAAACGGAAGAGTCGTGATATAAATCATTATGTATTTGCCATAAAAGCATATCACATAGATATTAAAAAATAAGCCCAGTTATTTAAATATTTTCCGTTTATGATAATATGCAAAATAACAGCAACGCCATATATTGACGAAACTTACAGTTAATCTACAAATACATCTCAAATTCTATTTGCAAATTTTTCCGAATGCATTTAAACCATACCTGTTAAATTTCTCATGAAATCTTAGTACTGAAGGAAAAAATGATGCACTGAAATAAAGATAATGTTTTTTACTATAACATACATAATCAGCTGTTCTTTTCAAACGGCCATTTTGACCTTAGCTGTAGCTGGGTAATGTTCATTGAACTCGATGAGGATTCTGAACCAGCAATCTGCATGAAAACTAGAACACGCGGTGGCCAAGTGGTCAGACCAATCGCCTCCCATCAAGGCGATTCGGATTAGACTCCCGGCGGGGTCGGTCCCCGGATTTTCGCATGTGGGAATCATGCCGGACTACGCCGTTGGTCATCGGTTTTTCTCGGGGATCTCCCGTTTCCCCAGCTCTTTCATTCTAGCGCTGCTCCATATTCATCTCATGTCACCTCTCACCAGCGCTTAAGTCGCACTGACCAAAATCTCTCACTAACCTATGCACGAGAACGATTTTGTCGCGAAAAGATTTCTGCGCCACTTCGTTTCAGCGACTTGCGTGCACATCGGCGGCTTTGCTTCATGGTTATTGGCAGCATGTCTTCGGTCAGACGCGTCTTTCACTTGACATCACCAATCAGAATAAGGTTATTGTGACTTAATACTGCTGTGATTTGCTAGTAGATTTATCACTGACCATGAAGCAGAACTGCAGATGTGCATATAAGGCATTCAAGCCAAATAGTTCAAAATCCTTTTCGCCACAAAATCGTGGCCCCAACAATTGGCTACTCACATGAGCAATAGCCAATGGAAAAATAACTTAAGGATAGAGTGTACCTAGAATTGTGGAAGCCAACTGTCAGGTCGCTGACACCGTGGAATTTCCGGGTCTCTACTCATTTGTTCAGACATTAAAAATCTGTGTTATTTTCTGGCAGCAAACTGGACACCAAATGGCTGTAGGCTCGTTCGACGTGTTTTTTGACCGATAATGTCGTGGATTGCAGCGGAGAATGATTATGATTAGAGCCAATAATTTTTGGTGAAGTAATTTTGCACCAACTTGTTTCAATATCTTACGTACGACGCAGCTTTGTTTTACGGTCCGTGATTGGATGTTTTAACTCTAAGTAAAAGTACTGGTGTTCCATCAGCAAATCACAGACATGCGGTGTCGTAGTAACCTCATTAATGTTGGCACAGTCAAATGATCGACACCTTTGAACAGACAAGTTACCAATAACCACGAAACAGAGCTGCAGGTCTCCGCGTAAGGCGTTGAGAAAAGATGGCACAAAATTATTTTCAACAAAAATCAGCGACTCTACTTAGATAAATAATTAAAAGTTACCTCAGTAGAGTGACCAGCCTCCTGGAAAGCGGTCACACACGTAAATTACCAGACATAGCCCGTGGCCAATGTAATCACATTTTGTGTTCGGATTTGTACACTGCAGTAGGCCTAAAGTTTAATCGGTCACCAAATAATGACGCAAATTTATAAGTCCCTACTCATTGGAAATGGCTACACAATGACAATGGTGGGTCCATTTTCGTTTTCGCATAACCATATCGAATGAGGAAATCAGTCCAGGGAAGAGACAGCACCTGCCTTGCTTAGAATACGGCACGCACACTTCTGAAAACACGTGGTCGGGTGTGTTGTTGTTGGAATACAGCTACGCGAACGTGTCGATGTAAAGGTATAACTTCAGCCTCTACAAATTCCTTGATGAACCGGTGCTTGCTGAGAGCGATGACATCACATTTCAGGGACCAGTTTAGAATTTTCGACTGCATCACTAAGGTGACATTATTCCCCAGGTAAGGCTGCGATTTAACGGTGTGGAAATCCTACGGTACGGAATAACTGTGTAATACGCTAAGTATATATCCCTTCATTTCAAAGTGGCACACTGCATCGCGTAAGAAAGTTTCAAACAACTGACTATGATAAACCGCGTACGGGGGAAGTACACGGGGCAAGGCACCATACCCTGACTTTGACCAACGTCTTAACTGGGTGCCCGTAGGTCTTCCTTGAAGAATGACGTAAAATTAAGCCCTACAATGAAGATGTTACGAAATGCGAAAGGTACTCCAAGAAAACACTCCGAAAAACGGCAAAGTCCGCTACGTTTCTCCCACGCAAAGAATTGGGACAGATCCCGTCAGGAATCGGATCCAGATCGCCGTGGAGGGAGAAAATAGGCCTGACCACCGCTTTTGCCCCTATTAATAGCATACATGCCTGACACCCTCCCGATATTCTGTTGTTGCAGCTAAACATGATAATTCGTCTCGAATTCTGACAATCTGCATACTGCACACTCGTTTCCAATTTGAGCTTCGTGTCAATTCCATGTTTTCTTTATGGCGATCGCATAAAGTAGAAAGGTGTAATTTATATGGGGGTGCAAAGTATGAAAGGCAACGTGAAAAGTGGGAACTTTTATTAAGTAAAACTACGAATGTCTTTTTGAAGTATACTACTTTGTGAATAAATAGGGCCACGATTTTGTGCGAAAAGATTTTTGCCCCACTTTGTTTCAGTGTCTCTCGTGCACATCGGCAGTTCTGTTTCAAGGTTATTGGCAGCGTGTCTATGTTCAGACACGTTTCTCATTTGACTACACCAATCAGAATAAGATTATTGTGAGTCTGTATGTCTACAATTTGCCAATGCAAGTGAGAGTAAAGTCATCCAACCGCAGACGATGTAGCAGAGCTGCAGGTGTGCACATGACGCATCGAAACCAAATGTTGCAAAAATCTTTTCGCCATAAAATCATGGCTCTATGAATAAAATGAAAATGTATGTAGAAAGTACAAAGACAAAAAAAGTGCACTATTGGCAAATATCTGCGGCTGCAGAAATATTCTTGCGTTGTACGATACTATCACGGGCTGTAGTCCCGAAAGCCGGCCGTTAGATTAACATCCCCACAAAATAGTTGGACGTTAACAGTATAGGTATAATCTCCTCGAGCAATTGTAAATGCAGACCAGCTCATCAACAGGCGAGGAGTTGTGTTTTTAAACTGGAATTCTCACAAGTTCTACATCTTCGCTCATTCCTGATGGTAAATATATGAGGTGCGCCGGAAAGGAAATGTGAAGCAGAAAGACACAGGAAAAGTTAAGACCTCCAGGTGCCATGAGATGAATTTTTATCTCACGTCGCCAGACTCTGCTGGTGGACTTTGTCTAGATTAACGGACAAATATTGACAGTGCATTTGTTCATTTTGCAGGGACACGTCGTAACGGCATTGCCTTATTTGAACCGATCCGCGTCGGCGTCGGAAACTAGAATCATTTACATTCGTCCTGCCCCACCACCTGAAACTCCCATTCTACCAATCCTGGATTCTGCTCTCGCGGTTCTGTTTAACCGCCTCCGACCGGCGCGACGCCATAAATTTAAATCACGTCTGCCTTTGTCATGTGGATGGTGGCTCCGCGGGAAGAAGGTAAATTTAACAACTTTCTCGGGTCGGAGCAATCTCTCCCGCAGAATTAGCGCACAGATACGTGGCGAGGATAGGACGTCCTGTACCTGCCGCACAAGATCTTCCGTGGACATCAGAGCTGGTCTAAAGGAGACGTCGAACAGATGAAGGAACGCGGAGGAAGGGAACAGGGACAGTACCCGCCAAGGAGGATGGCGCTGAAACTAATAAAATATATGATCAGCTGCAGAGAGTACCGTTCGCCGTGTAATGGCTGAACTAAGGTTAATTGTACTACAAGTCAGAAAGATCAATGTTGGAAGTTTGGCACAGGGAAAAATTCAGCCGCTTGAGCGCTAGTATCGGTGTGAGGTGTAAACTGACCAATCACAGAGCTTTAGTGAATTTTAAGATACAGGAAGTTGATAGTTAAATTGGTTTGTTTTTCACTTTAAAATTAAATGGAATGACTGTAGGCTTCGCCAAACCTTAGTTAAATTAATTTTTCTACAGTATCGTATTTTATAGACCCGTTAGCGATAGCAGCTCAACTAGTGGCTGAATTATTCCCTGTGCCAAACTCTGCCATAAGGAAACACGTTTTCTTTCTGGCCTGTAGTAGAATTAACCTTACCTAATCTAACTTTGCAGACCAAACCGGCCTATTTATTTATGCACGCTCGCTGTATTCAATGCTATCTCCGTGTACAGTTATGCAGCACACTTCTTACAAGTATGATTTCGGGGCCTCTCAAAATGGCTAAAAAAGGACTTTTTTAGACTGATGTAACTAGAATAATACTACTAGGATTCGTTAAACACAAAACTGTTAGCATGTGTTGGACATGACTACAAACTTTTCACGAACAAAATTGTACGGCTGCTGCTAAGTCCTATAGGAGAAAGAGTAAAACGAAATACTGCGCGCTAGTTTGGCGCGTCGCGAATAGAAGCGAGGAGGTTACCCTTGACTGCGATAAATCTGAACCTTATTGCACCCTTGTCTCCGTGCATCACACGCAGAAAATTACATCCGGCCTGTAAAGATAATTTACAGCGAGATTGTTGGAGACCACAGTCAGCATAAACGTATTATGCTGCTATGAAGAGGAAGTCAGGTCATAACCAGAGGTCCTTCCGCGACGACACTAAGGATCTGAACACAGAAATGTCAAAAGATTGATTCGGAACAAACTAAAGGCACTTAATAGTGAAAATGTACACGAACATTATAGTTAAGGCCATGATCCCTCATTTCTACTTCTTTCACGACAGGCCTAATTATTTTTTAATTCCTAAACTAGAGCAGATATCGAAAAACTGTTGCATAGTTTTGTTACAAATTGTGTTTATTATGAAGCATTATTTATTTTAGGAAAAAAGTTTTATACATTTAGCTAATTAGTTATCTCATGAGAATTTGTTTAATTGCAAAATTAGCTGAAACCATTAAATATTTTGACTCGAAAAAAATAGTTAATACAGAATACATTGTTTAAAAAAAAACTGTTCAATAATTTTCGATACCTGCTTTTGTTTAGGATTTAAAAATAACTATCGTAAAAGCAGTAGAAACGATGGATCATGACCTCAAAAACTAAAATCATCTTTCTGTGTTTCATGAGTACCATTATGACGTATAAATTACACAATAGAATGTGATCATCGGTTGTTTATACCTTAAATTGAGGGGATAGAAATCATGACCAATTAAAATATCGAAAAAAAATTAACATGCATAAAAATTATGAGGAATTGTATGTCTTGTTTACATAGTTAAAAGACTTGGTACTGGGCGTTGCCAAATTAGATCGGAACATAGGACATATATATATATATATATATATATATATATATATATATATATATATATATATATATATATATATATATATATATATATAAATGAATCCCTATTTCCCTTGGTCATGCCATCACGCGTGAACGGTTGGACCGATTTCATTATTTTTTTGTTGTGTTTGTTATTGTCAGGAGAAGGTTATATTAAAATTTTTTTTTAAAAATTGCGCGGAAAATTAGAAAATTTAAGAATACTTATTTAAGAATACTTATCAACCATATAATATTATTTCTAATTTAACCTTAGCGCTTTGGACAATACAAACATTTGACAAAGAGGATGTAAAAAATCTGAATATCGTTTAAAACAAATGCTTCGATCGGAGTTATTTTATTGATAAAAAATAAATAAAGAAAACTGAATTTCTTAGTGTGAACATCATGGTTAGTTCAGAGCCATTACGCCTTGAGGATGCAATAATTTCGTCAAATGCTAAACAAATACGAACAATGTTTTCCATAATTTTGTCTGCATGCTTCCTGTCTTAACGATGACTATTAAAATCGAATTGTTATAATTAATAAAAAAAAGTGTGTGTATTATTCTAATGCTTTATGATATACAATATTCTTAGTATATAAATAGTTTTGTTGATATTCCGACACGGGAACAGGCGACATATAACTGGTCATGTGAAAAACGTGGATTTTCAAGAAAACAAACACTTAGCGACTGCCCTTGAGATTTACTTATTGACATTAATTATAACAATTCGATTTCAATAGTCATCGTTAAGACAGGACAACGTCTGTCGGGTCAGCTAGTTTATTAACAAAAGACTGAGTGAGGAGATTTTAATTACTTGACTTCCGGGGTTTAGCCGCGTCGTATTGGTAGAGTGCACCGACGTTTCGCCTCGCATTGCAGCAGGCATATTAAAGGTTGTGTTGATAACTCTACCACTAAGACGCGGATCACCCCGAAAGCCAAGAAATTATCATCAATAATGGCCGCGAAAGCCTGCAGACATCTTGAAGAGATTTTGGTCAGCAGTTAACAATAAGGTTTTAAGCACTGGTGCGGGGTGACATGATGCGAGTATGAAGCAGAGCCGCAATGAAGAGGCGGGGGGAGCGGGATATCCCCGAGAAAACATGGCGACCAGCGGCATCGTCCAGCACGATTCCCCACTGGGAATCGAACCCGGAGCGCACTTGGTGGGAGGCGAATTCTCTAGCCACTGCGCCAACTGCATCCCCTTAAATGAAGAGTTTTATAACGTTTCCTAGATTGGCGACAACACTTTTATAACTACTAACAACATATTGCACTTATTTATAGTCATTTTAGAATCATATTACTTAATAGTTAATGTACCTAAATTCTTACATGAATACTTCACTACATTATTAATGATTACGTCACTTATCCCTTGACATATACTCGAACGCGAACTTTCTCGTTAAAAACAATAGGATACTGAGAAGTCCCCAAGTCAACACTGAAAATCTCACGGTAGTTGCGACGCGCCGCAGTTAATGAGATTACTAAAGACGGAATCATTTATTTGGACAGACAGGAAACGGGAAAGGAAGTGGCCAAAACGTATACGTCGCAACCATCACTGTATTCGCATGGAGCGATTTCGTAAAACAATGAGAAACCAAAATCAGGATGACTGGGCCGGAAATTGAACTCGGAACCACTCGAATGCGAGTCTACTGTGTTGCCACTCCGCCAAATTTAATGCACGCAAAATGACGACGGAAAGACTGTATGACTGTTCAACACATTACACGTAGATACAATTACACATCTTAAGGGTGAAGTGCGATAAAGTCGTAATTTTAAAATTTATGTGAAATAGTGTTAGTTTTGTAGACGACACTTTTGAGTGCAGTTTCCTCTTACGAAACAGTTTTAGGTGGTGTAGTTTTCTCATAACGGTGCGTCAAAGTCAAAATTTACATGTTCTTCTGCCATGCAAATAGTGAAAACCAACTGACTTCCGTGCGTGAAATAATTCACTGTGAAATTACATACTATGGGCTACGTAATAAAACATTTGAAAAAATCTCACGAAATGTTTTCGTATTTAAAAAAAAATTGCTGAATTTGTCATTTTTTTCTGTACTTTGGCGATTGTTTTTTTTTTTAATTCAAGATATTACGTTGTGGGTTTTTAATGTTTCATTTCATAGATCATAGGATGTAAGTTCACTGAGAATTATTTTGTTTAAGTATGTCAGTTGGATTTCACTATTTGCATGGCTGTGTAACAAGCAAATGTAGACTTTGACACCACGTTATGAGAAAATTATGAGATCTAAAATAGTTCCGTAAGAGTAAAATGTACTCACAAGTATCGTCTACAAAACAAACAATATTTCATAAAAATATAAAATTATGATTTAATCGTACTTGAACACCCTTAAGGGCGCCGCCTAGCTTCGTGTAAGAGGCTCAGCAGCGACGGAACTACAAGGACGACCTAAAGGGCGTTCAAGTGGGGAAAAATTCATAATTTTATATTTGTATAAAATCGTGTTAGTTTTGTAGACATTACTTCAGAGAACATTAACATCTAACGGAAAAAAATTAGCTCATCTAGTTTTCCCGTAATGTCACTTCAAAGTCAAAATTTGCATATTTTTACTTCATACAAAACTTGAAAACCAGTAAATATAATGAAATGGAAAAAATCTC
>PNEQ01025558.1:0-37303 GCA_003012365.1 Medauroidea extradentata
ACTACTTATACAGGACAAGCCTAAAAAAAATATCTGAGAAACCTACATACTTTACCACAAAAACTCGACTATACTCACTCCCAACATGGGAATAGACCATGAAATAAAAGAAACTTATCAGAAAATAGGCTGCATCATAAGAAAAAATAAAAAAAATTTAATTCTAAAGAAAATCACGATTTTCAGCTTCGTCACAATATTACCGAGGCACACCCGTAGGTATTGCTCGCATATGTCGATGTAGGGTGAATTGGCAGTGAGATCTTGAGAAAAACTAAGCCACCCCAGCTTATATTCATTTGGATTGATTGGTGGAGTTTAAACTGATGAGTTGATGACCGAAGCAGTTTGGGGTTTAGTCGAGAGTTTGCCGAACTGAGTAGTATAGGTGTTCCTGCCAGTAAGACAGTGGGGGAAGAGAGAGAGAGAGATGCCACAAACCCATGGAGAGGAGAGGGGGCAGAGAAATGCAACGTTAGGACAGGGGTATATCTCAAGTGGTAGAAATTAGGCGGGGAATGGCGTATAGAGACAGTTTATGTCACAAGTTTGTATTATGCTTTTAGGTTAGGAGAGGAAGTAATCCTAAAGGGCTCTGGGATCTTATTCTGAGTGAGTTTCGTAGTTACGAATCAACAGTCGGTATGCAGCAACTGCGCCGCGACCTACTGGAAAAGTCGTTTCCCTTCCAGTCCACAAAATCCGTATTCAGAGTTTTAGTCGGTACGAGGGCCAGCGCGTTTGGGTATCTTCGACCCTAACGACTTTTTCAAGCAGCGTGCCACGATGGCAGGCACTGCAACATTCAGGTGTATATGACCGTTTTTCTTAATTTTAGGAGTTTTCAAGAACCTATTCAAGTGTCAAATGATAGATAATATAAATGTCGATAACTTAAAAACATTTGCTCAGCTCAAACGGGTAATAATGCATAATTACACGTTTTCTGTTTAAACATCCAAGCATTCTTCTCGTACTTTCTTTTTGGACTCATCTTCGTCGTGTAGCGGTAGCGGAGAGCTGACCCCCCGTGGCTCAGTTGGTTGAGCGGCCGACTTTGGTGCGAGGAGTTCTGGGTTCGATTCCCAGATCTGGCTGGGTGTTAATTTGTGTTTGTCCATTGGATCTCAAACCTTGTCACTATGCAAATTGTCTCACGTAAAATACTGGGGTCACTCGAAACATGTTAAACCTAAAGGGGGGAATGGTTGGTGCAGTGTTGATGCGGACGATTCCGCATCGCCGCTGCACCAAACATTTTTATTACAATAAAAAAATTTAAAAAAATAAATAAAAAAAGTGGTCTAGGGCGAGTATATGGTTCTTTAGCTGTAGTATGATTTGTGGTTCAAATTTGATCGATTCTGTAATTTTTTTTTAAGTTGTTATATATGGTGTGTTATAGTCGTACGTGAATTACTCTTTTGTAATAAATTGTTTATTTCGTTTAGAATTTTTGTTTCACTTAATTTACTATTGTTATACAATCTGACAGCATGGAGTGGATTGCTAACAAACATAAATATTATTGCTACATAATAATTATAAAACCTGTACAAATAGCGTCCTAGATAGTATTTTTTTACTGAGTTGACTAAATGTTCAAAGCTTGGTCTACAGTATCTATTTACGAAGATATGCATTTTCAGTTTGTATTTTTCAGTTTTTTTATTGTGGGAAAATAACTGTAATCACTTCCTAACTTCAGACATATGTAAGTGTTCCCAATAGGTTCTATTCATTGTATACGTGTTTATTATTATTATTATTATTATTATTATTATTATTATTATTTTCTTTTACGTAATGTATGCGTTTCTATACCATTCGTCCGATTGCGATTAAATTTATGTAGGTTATACGTGCACCCGCGAAGGTTCAGAAATTTTTACATGATATCATGGAGGTAAGAACAGAATAATATGTTAGGGGCCTATTGTAAAAGAAAGGGAGGAGAGCGGAGAAATAGAGCAAGAGCAGAAGCAGAACGAAGGATACAAAAATTTAGCGAAACACTTAATTGTTTCTAAAACGATCGTTAACGATCATTTACACAATGTTGTCCCATTGTTTAGAATTTTCCAAAATTGAAAACCACGCGAATAAAGTCGCGGACAAAAAAAATGGATGGGTGTGTAGGTCTATTGATGTGTGTGTGTGCGCGCGCGCACTCGCGTGTGTGCAAAAGTAATGTTATAACCAAATGGTTAAGTTTTTAACAAAGAAGTTAATTATCTACACGTGTAAACTATAGTTTTAAAAACTAATTAAAAAATCATGGAGTGACCAGGATTTGAACCACGAATCCAAAAAAAAAACAATTAACCGCGACCACTCACGCGGCAACCAACTGACAAAACTCACGTGCTTCCAAAACTGCTTTGAAACAATTAAAATTATAGATTTAACGATTGTCAAATATTTACGCGTCTTTTGTTTTCCAGCTATTTACTTATTTAATTTCCTTACGTGTATTTGCTAAAGGATTGTTTTGTTCAGCATATTCTCAGGATGCTAAAATTACGTAGAAGAGACACAAATAAGGAAATAAATATATAGTTTACGATATTATGACAGTTACGGTAAATTATTATTTCCATTTAACTAAGCCGAGTCGTTGAGAGAGAAACATAATTTCCTTTCCATGTATAAGTACAGCATACATAACTACAACGTCGCCATATACCCGCCATTGCGAGTTACCGACGAAATTCATCCTTTCCAACTGCTAGTGAGAGGTTGGTAAGTTCCTACCTGACTCGTGACGACCCCCGTTTTATACTTAGAATACGAAACATTCGTTTGGAACCGATTGTCGCTCAGTAACAACTTTTTTTCGTAGGAAACATAAACTTAGAATAAGTTCCCTGGAGAGGGGGTAGAGAGAAGCTATGCCAGAAACGTGTGACATGCAATAAGGATAGGCATAGAGAAGTGGTAGAGAGAGAGACTATGTCTCAAGCCTGTGGTATGTATTAAGGGTAATTGATAAGAGGAGGAAAGCATTAAGGGCTCTGGGGAATTGGGGAAACTAGCGGCTATGCCACAACTCTGTGGTATGCTATTGATGATAGGCGAGGAGAAAGGTAAAACCAGTCATATAACACTTCTTCCTTCCACGAAAACCTGCCCTACCACTTCCCAGTATGTCACATAGGTACTGCTCGTACAAAAAGGGTCACTTCCACTAAATAATCCACTTCCCCTACCCATCCCCTTCTGCCATTCCTGTACTTTCCCTCCTCCTAATTCCCCACCATGTTCCACAACCAACCCTCCTTGACTTACAGCCCTAATTACTCAAAGTACCATTTGTACCAAAAGGCCATCCCAGCTTACCATAGCACCCCTTAAAGACTCAATCCAGGATCTTTCTCACCTTCGGGGGAAGGGGCCTATGCTAATAAAATGCATGTAATGCCAGTTTTACACCGAATTGCACCACAACCCGCGTACTCGTCTTACTGTCAACTCCTTCTTTTACAATCAAATCAGGTACTGTACTAGAACTTTTAGTCAAAATTTACTTAAAATTTTGCGTGTATTTTTTTCAAATGTATAGCAATTGAGCACCATCAGTTTTATCTGGATTCTGTTTCCTCTTCGCAAATGTTAATTGTTATCTGCATTGTGTGAATTTCTATGTATTTTATGCTTTCTTGAAATATTTTTCTTGAAATTTTTTTTTTCACATTCCCGTAGCTTCCTGTTATGCTGTTGGGCCGCGGTGGCCAAGGGGTCAGACCTCTCGCTTCCCACCAAGGCGATCCGGGTTCGATTCCTAGCGGAGTTTCGCATGTGGGAATTGGGCCGAACGATACCGTTGGTCGGCGGGTTTTCTCGGGGATCTCCCGTTTCTCCTGCCCATTCATTCCGACGCTGCTCTATATTCACATCTTATCACCCCTCACCTGTGCTTAAGACCTCGATGTTGAGCGCTGACCTTAAACCCCTTCACTCACTCTTATACTTAATTGAACTTACAATCATTTTGCTATGTTCAACCAAACAAATTTTTAATTTTGTTGTAAGTTAGACTGTAGTTAATTTTTTTGGAAAACAGTAATCAATATAATTATTTTAATTACCATACTATGCAAGTTTAGGTTGAATTTACCTAGTTGTTTTTCAGTTATATGGTGTATTATTTTGTTTTATTTCTTTTAAGCTATATTTTAAAGATATGTTTTCCACATTCGGTTCGAAATTTTTATTTTAGTTCTGTTAGTTTCCTAGCATATTCAAATTTCTATTTAAAAAAATAATTATTAATTTTAGTTTTATAATTTAATGTAAATATGTTTATATTTAACATTTCACAACACTTATAATATATTATGTTACATCTTTCTATGACATTATTTATTTTTTACTTATTGAAGATTATAACACTAACTATACATTATAAGCAATTAATTTGCATACAAATGAAACACAAAATAGTAAAGAAATTTTAAAGAATAGATTTGTTTATCTAAATTGAACTAACAAATATGTAGGGCCTAGTTTGAAAAAATTCTGGAACATTATTTCAAATAGTTGGTACTAAATTTCGAAAAAATGATATTAGTATTCCAAATGTGTAATATAAAACTAAATTAGCTATGGGCATGTCGGGGAAAAAGTGTTTTGAAAATTATAAATGAAAACCCAGTTTTCATAACCCAAAAAGTCTAATAGGTAATATTTGAAAATTTTTTCTTGGGCTCGATTATTTTGTTTATTTTCTAACCAATTTTTAAAATTTCAGTTTACGTTTATTAATGAAGTACGGTAAATAAAAAATAAAATTTTCTCTCGAACTTGTCATCGTCCTTTAAATGAGATATTTAAGGTACGATTGAGTACCTAACCTATTATTTAGATTAATTTAATAAATTTTATATTTGTACTATAATTGTTGTTATTAGTTGTGCAAATAATTTAAATGATTGAAAAATCTAAGAAAACATATGCTATAAATTTTGTACACTATAACGACGGAAACAAACACGCTAGCCAATTAGTTCTAATTAAGCCACATTTACCTTTCAATAACCACTAAATTCTGTGAAAAGTAATCATATATCTCAATCCTCTTGAAACACAAAATAAGGCCTGTTCCCCCAAACTTGTTCGAAAGCCATTAAATTAGTGCAATTTCCATCATACTAGTTATTTAAATAAATTTAATTTGTACATCTTCTCTCTAAATACGTTGTCTTCTTTTTGATTGCAGTGGAAAGCAATACTGTAATGTATGGATTTGAAATTCTTAGGAAAATGTCTTTTTGTGGGATTTTGTGAATTATAAAGGGTTTTTTGTGGTGATTATTTAACACTGGTTAGTACGTATGTTTCCACTTTTATATCGTACTAGCATGCACAGATAAAATCATATTCACGGTGGTTACCTAGTGTATCTTCCGTCAGTACTGTACGATAGCGTAACGTATCATTAATCACGTTTATTCAATATCTCGCAATCCAGTAATATATGTATATCAGACCTCAAGTAATACTGTAGGATGTCTTATATTTATGATACGTTCGGCTAAATATCTTATTTTCAAGATGTCATTTATGTAAATATTTTTATTTAGTACATCGTGCACTCGGACACTTTGCATTACATCTTACCGATACCGGTGCACAGGAAACTACATATTTGTTTTCGTTTATTGAGCGCCTGCTTATCGCATGTGATCTAGTCTCTACTTCTGCTACTAAATAATTTTATTTCAGACACTCTTATTAGCTCTGGATATGTTTCTCGTAAAAATTTAAATATCTCACTTTCGACACATTATTTATCCATTCCTATCACATTAACTTTCTTATAGAGCCTGTGTAAAGTTACACTGTTAATACTTCTTTGAGACATTACTTACAAACATTAGAACATTCTTCATTCACTTTAGTATTTTCATTTACCTTCACAATTGCCAATAAAATAGCTGTTAACATAATTTAAAATGTGCAACATTGTATCGAAAAATTTCTACTTACGTGTGTTTTTTTATTTCAGATTGCAACTCGCAACTTGGAGAATTTAGGAACAACACAAAGTTTACAACAAAACACAATTTATCGCCTTGAAGCAAAGATACGCAGTTTGGAGGTGAGCGTTGAAACGATGGGACATTTTATATCAAATCTGGTTGATAGTAGAACAGATTTAGATATTCCGGGCGATGTACGTCGAATTGTGTCACAGTTAATTACAGCAGAAAGAAGAAAGTCCCGCGTGGATGAACACAGTAACGTGAAAGTCACTGGGAAAGGCCCGACAGTAGGAAATAAACGCATCCCGCCATTTCCGTTGAAAACTGCACAAAGTTCGCCAAATATGAGTACAACACTACTGGGAATTTCTAAACATGTTAGTGGGAGTAAAATTTATACGACAACGAGAAAGACTGAGAGCAGTGCACCTGAACCTGCAACCTCTTCAAATAGTGGCATAAATAATAAGACAACGGCTTGCTCTGAAACCAAAGACGAAGAAAAATTTGACGGTACCAGAAGCCACAGTTTACCAAAACAAATTCCATCTCAGATTTCGGGCATCTCAAATTTTAACCTTTTATCACACAATTCAAGTGATATTAATTTCGATAACGTAAAAATAACGGAAGGGCAATCTTCAGTGACACAAGTGCATCCTCTTGATACTTGTTCTGGTGTCAGTTTTACATATGGTGGCACAACGAAATTGAAGAGTTTGAAACCTGTGCGGGCAATGTCTGCTCAGAGTTTTAATATAAAGTCACAGTTACCAGATAGTGGTAAATTAAATTTTGACGCTAAAACAAGTTCAGTTAGCAATGAATGTATTCCTGCAAGCCAAATTGAAAAAAAAAAACAACATGCAATAAATAATTAAACTATAGTTGAAGATTCCAATTTTTTGATTAAATTTATAAATTAGTACATAAAACTTTATTGTGTCTAGAACTGAGCAAAAATTATTCAATTTTCAAACATTTACATGCAGGTCCTTTAAAATATTGCATATATTTTTTAAGTATCAGTGTTTGTTTCAAGTGTGTTTTTGATAAACAATTACAACGTGTATTTTATACTGTTTGTATTCAAGAAAAATGTTTATTTATATAAAATAGAAAATTATCCCTATTATTGTGTAAATTTTTTTACATGTTACATGTTGAAAATTGTAAAATATATAATTTTCTATACTATATCAAAACATGTGATATGCCCTTTGTGAAATAAGTACTATTTTTGTAAAATTATAAGATAGTAAAACGTGTCTGTTAAGTAATATGATGAGTATATTGCAAGTGATAGTTAAATATAGCTTTTATCATACAGTTAATTTTCTTAAAAGGACAGTTAAAAGTGAATTTAACCTCCTTTAGATAGTACATTACTATGGTAGAATTACATTTTTCGATTATTATGTGCTGTACCGAATTTACATTTTATGTAACTTTTAAATTGTTGGTGAAACTGTAGAAAACACGCAAATTTATTTATTTTTCTTTTCGGTAACTACATAGTCTTAGGCAATACAATAAATTTTATAAAAACTATTATTAATACTCTTAATTTTCTTATAAATTTTTCAAACAAAGTTGGAAGTTTTAAATAACACAGATAATTGACTATTTTAGTTCAAATTCATATGTATCATTACAAAAATTATATTATTTTATATTTCTTGCAACTATTAATAATTTGAATGTTGCGAACACTGTCATTGTTATACAAATATGTTTCTCTGCTGTTTTTCATTGTGTTTTAAGAATACATTTTTAGAAAACAACGAAATGTTTACAAGTTGCTTAGTTGTCATTCTTTTCTTTCAGTTTTATAAAATAAATTAGCGAACATTATGCATGTATGCAGATATGCTTGTAGATAGACCTACTATTAATTTTTTTTAACTCTAGCTGGTTTTATTATTTTTGAGTGTTAATACACGTGATCTCTCAGCTGTTCCTGTGAAATAAACATAATCTCAGGAGTAATGTGATAGAGCTACCTATATAGACTTATAAGTGGAATTTGCTTCCTAATAATATAGGTACATTTACAATTTATACTTAGAAAAGTTTCAAATAAGAAAAACAGGAAACTAAGCAATCTATGTATGTATACAGAATGTAACAGAAGTGATGGTCAATAATTCACACATGGAAAGTACTGGCCAAAAGAAGCTACAAATGTCCAATAAACATTGGTCCGGAAACCAACCGTTGTCGAGTTATCGTATTAAGCCGAATTGGGAACCAGCTCCAAACGCGTTTGGATTCCTAGGTAGTTACGCTGGCATCTCAAGGTAAGGGTTCGCCTATCAGGTTGTTGACGCATGCGCAACTACTCCCCTCGCTCCCTACATGCACTGTGCCGTACAGACAATCAGTTACGAAAGTAAAGGCACCGTGGACGAAGGTTACAGTAATGAAGAGTACGCTGACACGCACTTCATGTATGGCAAAGATAATGGCAGTGCACTTCAGGCTGCACGATTGTATGAAGAAGCTTTCCCTCGCCGCAGGCAGCCCGACAGACGTACATTTACGAGTTTACATCAGCGCCTTCGAGAAAGTGGGAGTTTCGCACATCATGTACGAGAAGGTAGACTCAGATCCATAACACCTGATGCTGAGGAAAGGGTGTTAGACATTGTACACAAACGTCCGAGTACTTCAACAAGGAAGATTGCAATCCAGGAGCGTGTGCTGAGTCATATGAGTGTGTGGCGGATTTTACATCGGCAGTTACTGTATCCGTATCATCTCCAGCGTGTGCAAGCTCGCAACAGTGCAGACTTCCCTCCTAGAGAGAATTTCTGCCAATGGATGCAACAACAGTGTACTTTGAACACCCTGTTTGTAAGCAGTATTCTGTTCACGGATGAAGCTGGGTTTAAACGTGACGGCATTTTCAACTTCCATAACTGTCACATTTGGGCCGATGTCAATCCTAATACGACACACGTGTCACGACATCAGCAACGTTTTTTGTTGAACGTCTGGGCCGGACTGCTCGGAGACCGCATAATTGGACCACACTTCCTACCACAGAGACTAACCGGAGATCGGTACAGGCAGTTTCTGCGTACTGTACTTCCAGATCTGCTTCATGATGATGATGTTCCACTGAACCAACGCCTGAACATGGGGTTTATGCATGACGGTGCCCAAGCACATTTTCAATTACGTGTGCGCCGGCTTCTAACTCGACGGTATGGTCAACACTGAATAGGTAGAGGAGGGCCTGTGCCACGGCCTCCAAGGTCACCGGATTTAAACCCCATGGCTTTCTGTGTGTGAGGTCATGTCAAAAGCCTCGTCTATGCTACTGAGGTCAACTCTCTTGAAGAATTATGCTTTCGGATTGAAGCAGCCTTCCAGCATTTACAGAATACACCGGGACTGCCTGAGAGGATTCGTAACTCGTTCCAGAGACGAGTTCAATGTTGCATTCAGACGCATGGGCAACATTTTGAACACCTTGTTTAAAGATTAGAAATGTCATGTGTTCCTTGTTCCTACATACTGATCACCTGCAACAAACAATGTGTTCTATCTCGAAAATGGTTGATTTCCGGACCCATGTTTATTCGACATTTGTAACTTCTTTTGGTCAGTACTTTTCATGTGTGAATTATTGACCATCACTTCTGTTACACCCTGTATATATATATATATATATATATATATATATATATATATATATATATATATATATATATATATATGATATGGATAGATAAAATGATTAGATAGTCTACCTTGATTTTAGACAGACCCAACTTTTCGTTTATATTCGGATTTCTATACTTTGATGAGTGCTTTAGTGTGTTCGTTATCTACTGTGTTTGTCCGTGGAAGCAGCAGGCATTAAACCGCTGTTGTTATATTCTGGGTAAGTGCAGTGCACATTTGTGTTAGTTGTAGTGGAATAGTTACATTTTGTTATTAATTGTACGATATGATTGTACATTATGGTTTTATCTTTGCACTTTACAGCACAATGGAAGGGTATTATTCCACACGGGAAATGGCAGACATGATATTTTGTCATGGCCTGGCAAATGGAAGCAACCGACGAGCACGTGTCCTGTACGCTGGCAAATATCCACAACACAGACTACCATCTGCACAATTATTTAGCCGTCTTTTCCAGCGATTAGCGGACTCTGGCTCCTTAGCTCCAACAACATCGGATCGCGGCAGACTACGCACCATTCGTATGCCGGTTGTGGAGGAGCGAACATTGCAACTAGTGGAAGAAAATCCTGAAACTAGTGTACGTAGAATTGCAGCAGCTGTCGGGGTTAGCTATCCTCTTGTCTGGGCTATCCTGCATGAACAATTGCTATACCCATATCATGTACAACGTGTACAAGCCCTTAGACCGCAAGACCCTCCTGTTCGCTTGCACTTCTGCCAGTGGCTGTTGCAAAGATGTGGTGATGATCCACATTTCATAAGCAAAATTCTGTTCACAGATGAGGCTGGTTTCCACCAAGACGGGATTCTAAATGTCCATAACAACCATGTTTGGGCAGATGAAAATTCACACGCAGTTGACGAAGGAAGGCGTCAGCACAGATTTTCAATTAATGTGTGGGCAGGTATTATTGGTGATAGATTGATAGGATCTCACATACTACCGAACAGACTGACTGGTGCAAGGTATCTTGAGTTCTTAGTTAACGACTTGTCAGTCTTACTGGATGACGTTCCATACCAGCAAAGACTAGAGATGTGGTGTATGCATGATGGAGCGCCAGCCCATTTTCTTCGGAATGTCAGAGAACACCTCACAAACACTTTTAACAGGCGATGGATTGGTCGGAAGGTCGTGTATCTTGGCCTCCTCGTTCCCCTGACCTAAATCCCTAGGATTTCTGGTTGTGGGGACACTTGAAGACTTTGGTCTATGCAACCCCTATTAATGATGTGCAAACTCTACAGGAGCGTGTCGTCTATGCCTGCCAGCATATCCGCGAGCAAGCTGATGTTTTTCAAAGAGTGCGTGATTCCCTGCGGCGTCGGGCAGAATCATGCCATGCTATGAACTGACACCATATCGAGCACCTCCTATAGCGGTGATGCGATAATGGGACTAGTGCAGGTTAAAGCAAAGAGTGTGGAGTTGAAGATATGTCACAGTAGAGAAAAAGAACAAACACCCGTAGCTCCTTAGGTATGCGTTTTGGACCCTATGTTTACTGGACTTTGTCATCTTGTTTTCGTCCATACTGCAATCCCTTAAAATATGGAATACTTTTTTAACATATATATATATATATATATATATATACACACATAAACTCACATATGCATATATATGTGTAAGGTAGGCTGGAGAGATCACTATTTCGCCAAGCACGCAGTCGTGTGTGCGTGTAGTGGTGGTTGGACTCGAAGCGGCATTCGCGTGGATAGCTATGTTATCCTTACTACAATGATAAACAATCCCTGTCGATTTACACCCACTTAATAGCTCTACTCAAGGCAAACCTTATCGTGAGTGCCGTTCTTCCGCACACTTCTTAACTTACTCGTCGCTTGTAACCAACTGTCCTTTCCCGGTCCGAAGTTTCTGGGGAAGGGGCAGAAGTGTGGTAGCACGCTTGGCAAGGAGGATGGCAAAACAACAAGCTACTGCTGTCGAGCGTCGACAACCAGTAAGTACACTCAGGGACTCTTAGGTATACACATACTCAGTCCAACATAACTAACTCTAACGACCACTCTTCACTTTGAAAGTGTAGCTCAGCGACACTCAATGTTACGAGAAAAGTCTATGAATACATGAAACGCACGCACATATACGATAAAACTTGCTCTAAAATAAACAGTTATTTACTTTCTATTGCGGCTTGCTAACAAGAGCTTGGCCAGACCACTGTAACATCTGAAGCTGGTAGTCCCTTGAAGTCTTTTAAACTGTCTCTTACGCCTTTAGCCGGGTAGTACTTCTTGACAACAAGTAACACAATTCCAACAAAAATTACAATAACAATTATGAGCAAAAATTTACTACACTAAGTACTGGAACATACTTGCGTTCAGATATATCTACAAGTTGCACTGTACTCGATCTTTTGTAAGTACTGATCAAATTCTGGAAGCATGTTTTCATCCACAGGGAGGTTAATTAACACAAATTTAACCATTTCCAGGATATACGTTTGACTGATACTCTGAAATATGCAAAACAGGATAGCTAGCATCCACGCACATTAAATATGTTAATGTGACAAGAGTCCAGAGCTATTCGAAACCATATCCCAATGGATAGCATTTTCTATTTATCCATATTCAGATACTGATATAGTCACAGGGGGCGAGGGGCCTCGCTTTGCCAAGGGGTCAAACCTCTCGCCTCCCACCAAGGCGATATGGGTTCAATTCCCAGCGGAGTCGGTCCCAAGATTTTCGCATGAGGGACGGACGATGCCGTTGGTCGGCGGGTTTTCTCGGGGATCTCTCGTTTCTCCGTCCCTTCATTCTGGCTCCACTCCATACTCACCTCAAGTCACCCCTTTCCATCGCTGAAGACCACGACGTTAAATGCTGACCAAAATATCTCCCTCCCTCCCTTCTCCCTCCCTACAGGGGGCAAAGTGTTCTTAGTGCTTTGACATACAAAGTAATATCAATGGGATTTACTACAGTATATAACAAGTTAACATGAGCTCTTTTAAAAAAAAAAGACCTACTCAATTTAATGATATTTGAAAAATATAGATAGCTAAATTTTATAAAAAATAAAAAATAAAAAACAAAGCTGTTTCGCAAGCTGACTCACTTACATCACACAGCACAAATTCAAGTTTACACAAAGTGACTCCGGGTGATTTACTTTTTGCTAATGCATAAATTTCCAATTTTTGATAATAGTTTCTGTCAGAACTCAATAACAAGAATTCGTGTGTTATGATCATTCTATGTTTGGGATAAACTAGAGGCTTTTGGGCTTGCTAAGGGCAATCCACCAAACTAGGTTAACATTTGTATATTTTCTTGAATTGTCGTTGGACACTTCTTCCACTGTGACTCCAAGAGCAAGCAACGTGTTACACGATACGCACGAAGATTGTTGTGCCGATAACCGATTCCTCTCGCAAACTGCTGCTATGTGAAGGCAGACAGTCTGGCCAACAAACGAAGAATTCCATTACGTGTCTAGTCCTGTCCGAAACGAAGTATGCAGGGTTTGGGAATTTAGAGTGGATAGATTCGAACGTTACGAAAGAGTGCTGCGTGCTGCGAAGTTGGAAGTTACAGACTTGTTGGTATTTCGATGTTGTTTTATTTTTTTCCCTATTTAATATATTGTCTATTCGTTATTGTATATAAACTAGTTACCTGTTTCTTTCACATCCTAAGTTACGAATTCTACAGTGATATTTATTTTGTTTTAGGGTTGATTTATTTCGAAAATACGAAATTTATTCCTACATTAAAAACAAATATTTTGCTACACACAAAATAACACTACTGGCTTTTAATTTACGTTATTACTGTTTTAATGGATATGTATATGTTTTTCAGCCTAAAAACTGAGTATGAAAAGTAGGTAAACAGCAGCCGACGAATTTACGGAGGTATTTGGGAATTTTGCGTGATACTTCACATCAGTAAATTTTGCACCCTGAATCCCCAAATATTTACTGCACTAACCTAATCACATATTTGATTTAGTAACCTAAATAATCGTTTAGGACAAGGCCTCTGAGTTGAACTAAGGTTAATCCTACTACAGGTTAAAAAGATCAATGTTATACGTTCGTCACAGGGAACGTTTCTGCCGCTTGAGCGCTGGTGTCGGTAGTACACCAAACTGACCAATCACAAAGCATTCCTGAATGTTAAGTGGCATTAAGTTTATAATTTAAAACGGGAAATCGGTTTCTTTCACTTTTAAATAAATTTAAAATACTTTTATCAATTCCCAAGTTTATTTAAATTTCATTTCACTACGGTTTCGTATTTGTCTGGTACATAACGACTGTAGCGAAATTAGTGGCAGAAATTTTCCCCGTGCTAAGCTCTCCCATAAGAAAACGTATTTTTTATCTTACCTATAGTAGAATTAACTTCAGTTGAACTGAACACTTGGTTTTCATGTATAATGTCGCATAAAAAGTTGGCGATAAAAAAACCAATTCTATGTGTGTTTTCATGCATTGGTGCTAATTTCATAAATTATTATTCTTAAACTATTTTGCCAGTAACACGCAGTAGTTACGTTATACCTTTAATGAAAAATGTTGAAGTCCGATCATTACTTTGAAGAGATCAGGTAAAGGGTAAGTACATGAAGATAGATTTAACATTTGCGGACAATTAGCAAGTTCGATTAATTCTTTCGCTTTAGAAATGAACAAAATAAGAAAATTAAGCTATACACACATATTAATAATATTTTTGTGATCATATTTACTATTTAAAAAAAGTGCAATTTTTTTTATTTTAATGAAACATTAGTTTAGCTTAATTGTGTTTATTTTAATGTATTTGTTTATTTGTTTGGTAAAATCTCACGAATGGTAATTAGTATTCAGGTGTAGGGTGAAATATTTATGAAAAATAATTCTAACGTAGAGGTTTTTTATTTCAATAATTTTTGTAGGAGTTGCTACTACTATTTGAACTACGTACAACATTCTTTACACCCAAGGTGCTCTGATTTGTATAACTCTGAAACGTATTTTCACTCTCTAGGATATATTCGTTTTATGATGTTTATCATTCAACAATCTGCGAACGAATGGTTTTAAGAATTGTCTGAATATGTCATTGGTAAAAATTAGTTATATTTTGATGTAAAATCCCTCTATTTTACTGTAAACTGATCCGAATGCATATTGCCACTGGTTTAGCACACACAAATATTTTTCTCACTTGTAAAACGATTAACAAATTTTGTACAAAGATATTTTCAGTGATTTCCTTTTCGGCCTTGATTGAAGATGAAAGATATCCTTTTGTATGCTACCAAAATAACGTACCTATATTAAACATTTCTACTAAAATTTAACCTATAAATTGTGTTATAGTAAAATTTTAATGGTTTTTAGTAGAGTTATGATTACTTTACAAAAATTCAATAAGTATGCATTGAAGGGGTCATTTGGAAATAAGAATTTTACAGACCTAGAATAGACGGGAAAAATAACCCCCATGCCTTCCTTAGCAACACACTAAAGGCGCGATGTCATGACAAGATGGGAAATATTTTATCCGGAGTCCGAATTTACCGTTTTTCGCTAATTTGGCTAAGTGCAAAACGTCAATAAGCCAGTGTGAATAGTAGTGTAGAGGCCGTCGCTAGGCTTCGTTATAGTCAGTTCAACAACAGCGCATGCGTGTGCATACTGCTCGACAAACATTTGTGTGTCCGCAGAAAATATGTGAACTACAGTTGTCTCCCTCTTTGACACACTAACTTGTCACTGGTACGTCGGAAACTGGTAACATTACGATTCTTATGTAATTATAAGTACACATTAATGAAGGTAATATATATTGTTTCGTTTCGCTTAGAAGCTTTGTATTTGTGCTTTTATCACACAATTTCCTTCGCAGTCAGTGACCTACGCACTAGGCCGGAACTTGTTTGTCGTATGTTAAATAGGTAATTAATTCAATTGCAAAAATAAATTATGTAATTGGCTATTGTTTTCAGGCACAGAACTGCTTAGAAAATTGCGTTTTACCCCCAAATTTCCCTGAGATTCATGGACCTCCCACTAGGGCGTAACTTACGAAACATTAGGAATATAGAAAATCTATTTCCACCACTGTATTCAGTATCTCTGTATGTCTGCTTGAATAAAGTGTAAATATCAGATTTCAAATGGTTCCTGAAGACGGATATAAAGGAACCCCTCTACATAAGAACAGCCCAACAAGAAGCTTATTAGAGGTCTAAAGAAAAGAGACCTGTGAGATGTGAAAAATGAATAAACTGTTAATCATATCTTAATACTTGTCTTTTGTACAACTTTATTGACTTGTTTTTAAAATACACGCAATTCTTCAAAACACTTGTAATGTATGAACATATGAATAGGTTTTTTTTTTATCTCAGGGTTGTACGTCCTCCTATTTGAAACTGAATATAATAAAAATAAAAGAAACAAAATAAAACTATGCTACTGCACCTATATACAAATTCCCTGATACTGATGCTGTGTTATGGAAGGTTGGGTTGTTATGAAAAATTTGATATTTTAATTGCTAATGTAAAAAATTTTATGCATTTACAAGGATGGCAGTGTATTTTCGGTTTCTGTAATTGGGATTTGCCTGAATAAGGGGCTCTTAGCTAGCTATTAATCTAATGATTTTATTCTAAAATGCTTTCTTACTGGTGTATTGGGAAATAATTACTGAGCAGTTTTGATTTTTATTATATAACTTATATGCAATTTTCAATAGAAGTATCCTCAAAACATTGATCGTTCTAAACATAATATTATAATTAACCAATTGCGAAAAGGCAACAAACTTGTTAGTATATCGAGCTGAGTGAAAGAAGGCATTCTATCATGCGTTAAAGACGAGTGAGGTGTCATTTTATTCGGTATTGTGTGTAGATTACGAATATGCTAACCCGGAAATCAAAATCGTTAGCTTCCATATCGTTTATAAAGAAAAATTATTATTATATAGTAAACTGTTACTGTATATTTTCCAAAAATGACTGTCGGCAATGCGAAAATCGAGTTAAAATCCTCAGTGAAAAACCTAGGACTACTTTTGAAAAGCATTTAAGATTGGTCTCTCGACGTAGCTAGCATATGATAGAAAGTGCTGGCCACCCTTCACACGCTAAAAAACCTAAATATCAACTCCCCTTGCGCATTAAAAAATACCCTGTCCAGGCACTACTTTTTTTTTTTTTTTTTTTTTTTTTGTTATTTGACTACTGTGACATGGTTTACAGCGACCTCACTGACAAACAAACCACTAGATTGCTGAAGATTCAAAATACACGTGTACGTTAGATTTATAACCTTAAAATACATAATCTTATCTCACTATTTCATACAAATTTGTCCTAGCAACGAATAGAAAACAGGCGTAAGTTACATCGCATCCTTCTCCTAAGAAAGGTTTTATATTCTAAATCTCCTCCATTTTAAACAATTAAATTTGAATTATTTCCCCGACATATATTGGTACCCGCTCGAAAGCCATTCTGTCTCTGCTCGTACCTAAGCATCGTACTGGTACTTATTCTAAGTATTTTTTCAATTTCTGCAGCGAGCGTCTGGAATGCACCGGAAGAACATGTAAAAGTAAAACAAAATGTTGTCTCAACCTATATTTAAAAGAGTTATTTTGAAATGTATGAATGCTGATTTTGATAGTGCAGATTGAGCAGTGGATGGTATCACTTCCATTAATTTAGTGTGAATGTGTGCGTCATTGAATTGTGAACGACTTCTGTAAAGTTTTCTTTTTCTTTTTTCTAATTTGTGTTTCGCAAAGTATTTTATGTTTTGCAATTTTTAAGAAACTGTTCTTTGCTAATTGAATAATGTACTTTGCTTGATGATATTAAAAGTTGTAACCACTGTGGTTAAGTGGTAGACAAGTCAATATTGCCTCAACTTTGCCACATGTAAGAATAAGTCGAATTAAATAAATTAATAAAATGAAACCTCACTCGTCTTTACCGCCTGGCCCGACTGAAGGCACTTTCGTGAGAATCGGACTCTAGCTGATAGATCGCGCCCTGTAGATAATCCCTGTCAGTTTTGGTAACATGAGTTGTCACTTATTATCCTCTCATAACTGCTCTGCGTTCACTCAAGGTAATGGGGATATAAACAACATATCTCCACGAGTAGATGTCCTGTTTTCGTCGGGTAAAAATTGAAACAATTTGATTTTAATTACGGTTTTTACAGGAATACAATTATTCCAGCAATGTTCAGATTGCAACATACTATAGAGCATGGTAAGGTACAAGTCTTAGATAGGGTTTTGTGTGTTATTCATGCTGCAATACTTTACTACAATGAATTAAGTCATTAAAAAAGGCGTATTTTCCAGATTTATTTCTTAAAAAAGTTAAAAGATTTTTATATTTATCAGATGTCTTAGACAATTATACGACTTTACGACACCTACTTCCGAAAACGATATACTTTCAATACAATCGTTCTCTCAATAATGTTCAATAATGGTACACATGTTTCTTACTGTTTAGCATACTGTACCGAGAACCCTTAATACAAGTACTGGATATTTATTTTTATGTAACTCAAACTAAGTAAATTAATTTCCCAAATGTATTTCAAATACAAACCTTAACATTCCACCGTGTACGAGGGCTTGGAATTTGGATAACCGATGGTAAATATGTACATTTTGAACATCAACAGACACTTTCATACGGGTTGTTAAATGTAACACTATCACTTATATTCTTGAATATACCAATAAAATCTGTTCCGTACTGAGGATGCTGCTAAGCTTATGATTTACTCTTCTTCCTACAGCGTGTCTTAAATTACTATATTCGAAATGAGCATTTTTAAGGGCTTCACTAACTCGCAAGAGATTTCCATGCAAACCAATGTGAAAACTAACAATGAAAACATTGTGTGCCAACAATTATATATTCTAACGTATACCTTTGTATTGCCAACATGAACAGTAGCAATCTCACACACTATCTTGGAACTATCTTCCATTTTCCAAATGTCTTAACAAGATCACGTTATTGGCGACATCAGTTACTAAACTCTTAGTCTGTAAATTAATATTTTCAAGGTATTGATACAAATTTTCTCAATCTTCAGAAGTTGCTGTATCAAACATGACTTTAAGTACTATCCCATGTACATCAAACAAACCTCTCTTGCATAAGATATTTACATCCTTAACAGTCAAAAGGTAAGCAAGGCTATCAACTTTTATTTATTAAAAGTTGCTGTAAGCATTACTCAATTGTTGGAAAGGAAGACAAAAATTATATCATAACTACCGTTAATTGCATAGATACTAAGAGTAATTTTTATAAACCTCATGCAATGATTCTAACATATTCCCTAACAAATGACGGTCCTCTTCTTCCATATTGAGACATAGCAGCAGCAGCACCGAAGTACGACTTCGATCGGTTGATGTGAACTATGACAGATATAAAAGGCAGCTGCAGCTTATGTGTGACTTGAGAGCAGACTCCCAGAACTGGATGTGGCCATTTACATGCTAGGAGAAACTTCTTTACTTGGTTAATATTTAGAACAGTATTGCTCAAGTAGAACAGATTTTCAACTTATACTGTCAATTTACGATATTCTTGTCGGACTCTGCTGCTTGCTGAAGAAATATGGCATGACTGCTTGCTTTACAGTTCTCCACACGTCACGTAGTTTTTCAGCCAACTTTACAAACTTGACAATATGATTGCTAGCAACCGAAGGTGGTATTGTCGGGTGTTCAAAAGGGGTGGACATCTTCATTCCATGTATGACTTCGTAGGGGCTGAGGTGCATGCTAGTATGTACCTGACTATTACATGTGGCAATTATATAAGGTAAATATACAACCCAATCGTCATGTATGTGGTTCACATAGTGACTATACATTTTGGATGTTTTGATGCCCCCGTTCTGCTCGTCCATTTCTTTGTGGATTGCCAGGTTTGGTGCACAATTTTTTTTACACGCAACAGTTGACAGAGCTGCACCATAAGCTCAGAGGCGAGTTTCGTTTCTTGGTCAGAGAGTATCGAGTCTGGCACTTGTGCCAGCCACACCAGCTTCGACTCTCCGCCAGGCCAACGGAGTAAGTCCAACTTCTTTTTCGCGCATATGCTGCAGCACTTGTTTTACCACCAAACGTAGCATGTCCTGCCAATAAATAACATGTGCTCAAAATCTAAACCGCGTCCAGCAGAAGTGTAAGCGTTGAGGGAAGCAGACACACAGCAAAGACAATTTGCAGCGTCATTTACGCACTTATGATATTGTTGCCCAGACTGCCAGCTTTCAATGAAAATTCTGTGACAGTAATTTTACATAACGCTGCACTGTCCATCGCCACGGGTCGTTAGAAGGTATTTTAAACCCCCAGCATACGCAACACACATGTCCCCAATACCTGAGAGAGCTTACTCGCAAAGACAACTTACAAATACACTTAAAAAATTGTAATGAAACAGGTGAGCTACCTGCAAAGAGGCAGCATGTGACACCACCACGAGTGACCATCTTGACAGATCCCCAGCTCACAACATCAGTAGGCCGTCCTGTAATTGTGACTGGTGCAGGTGGACCAAACATCTACAGCTTTGTTGAGGCAGAAACCACCCTCGAGAAAAATTTAAAAACCGAAAACACAACAGGTTCAACAAAAGATAATTGTTATTATTTGACATCAAACAAAGAAAATTTAACTATACAATTAAGCAAGGAAATACGCGAACACGGACCTATAAAATTAAATATTTGGCTCAAGAGCGACTACATAAAGTTTAGTCCACTAAACGAAGGTACGTACAAGCGAGCCTTTATGACGTAAAACATGGCGGTGTATAAACCTTCGGACGTGGCAAACATTGTGACTGAAAATATAGCTAATATTTGCCATGAGGAAGAAACATACAAGGAGCGTGGGTCGTAATGGGTTCTGTCTTCTGAAAACCACCTGCAGCTGCGTGTCTCCTTATACATCGAGAGCTGCCTCAGTCAATTAAAAAAATAAATGCTGTCCTTGTCAGATACATTGAAAGCGAAAATCCTCATCGTATTGACCAGCAACACAGTAACATTTAACTGAAATTTGATTTCTCAGGGCTTGAGTTCCCCACCCCACTTCACCAAATTATGATCTTTGAGAAGAAAAACAAGGGATTTTCTGTTAACATATACTCGCTAAATGCTGAGGACTAGATCATTCACGTATGGGTAGCTTAAGAAGAGAAACAAAGTAATTCTACCTGCTGCTTCTCACCAATGAAAAAAAATTCTCACTATTATTACAGAAAGAACTTTTCCTGGTTGGTGCGCTCTCAGCTGACCATTCATTACAACATTATCCACGTCCGCAAACAACGTTTCACTTACTTCGATGACCAGCAAAGAGTTTAGAAGTGTTTAGGACACAAGAAACACTGTTACAAGCATGTACCCACACGTATCAAGATGCCACAGTCAGGGTCTGACAGGAAACCACCTGTTCTCAAATTAAAAATTTCCACCATGCGAACAAGCTACCTATAGTCCTGTACGCTGACTTTGAGGTCATCTTGAAGACGATCAATACCTACGAACCTAACCGTAGCAAGTCCTACACCTTTACCTACCAAAAACACGAGGCGTACAGTTACTGCATATATGTACAGGTGAACAATGACGTGATTCCTGCAGCAATAACATCTGCGCTGCCACACAAGCCAATTATTTATAGTGGTCAGGATTCAGAAGAGAAAATTATGACATATTGAACATTGGAAGCAAGTAAAGGACATTCTTGCTGCTTTCGCACCAATTGTGCTGTATTAAATACGTCACGACTTAAATAAATAAAATATTAAAATATTTGTCTACACTTTCCTAAATTTTGGCTATTTTACTTAATTCTTTTATTGATATTAACTTGTTCATATTGTCAAACGATAATTTGGAGTCATTAAGTAATTTTGTTTACTGTGGATATCTCAGTACATTTCACTCCTCATAAAAGTTCATATCTCCTTTACACATTGGTTACGCGTAGAGCTAACTTAGAGCTGCAGTAATGTGATTTTTTTTGCCAGATGTGCGCGCAGCTACGTTGCAGTCTTTCAACCGTTTCAACCGAAGTGATTATTTAATTTTTTCTTCTGTGCAGTACATGCGTCACTGTGTCAGCAGTTTGTGAGCGTGTCCACACATGCTTCTAGAACGTGAATTCATAGCGCTCTGTGTGTAGAAAAAATAAAGAGAACAGAATGTCCGACTCTGCCAAAATGTCCAGTGAGGATATTAATATCCCCTAGTGAACTTTTACTGCCCCCCAGAAAACACGACAATAGAATGTATGATTCTGCCGAACTGTCCTAGTTAGCTCTTACAGCCCCCTCCCCAAAAATGTATGATTCTGTCGAAGTATACAAATAGGATGTTAACATTTTCTAGTATTTATTAACTGACCCAAGTAACTTGGGATGCATGTCTAAATCTGATTAACATGCCAGTATGGCTGAAAAAATTTCCTAGTAGATTTTATTCTCCACCTCTTCTCAAAAAGTACGAGAACAGAATATGTGAATTTGACTATCTGTCCAGTGGGATGGAAAATTTTCCTATTGGAATTTTACCCTCCCCAAAAATACACTAAAAAGCATATATGAACGTTCTTATATGTACAATAGGGATGTAAAAATTGTCTACTTAATTTTTGCTACCCTCCTACTCCCTAGAATTTTGAGAATCTAAAGCACGGTCCAGTGGGTTTTCCTTAGTAAATTTTCACCTTTCCCACCCCTAAAAAAATCCAGACTAGAACATACTGTAAAGCTGCCCAACTTACAAATGTGTATTTAAAAAGTACCTTGTGAATTTTGCTTTTCCCACCTCCTTCCAAATAAAGTAAAATAAGAAATTCCTTAACAGTATGTACGAATCCGCCGAACAGACCAGTGGGGATGTAAATATTCCCTAGTTAGTGAAATGTGGATTAGAGTGGGTTGCATGAATTATAATAAGATCGGCTCAAAAGAGAAAAAAACAGCGTTAGAATTTAGCAAAGTAGGAAGGCAACCGCTTGGGCGACTATATACTAGCTGCAGTTATATATTAAAAAAAGAATTTTTTTGCAATATAGGTAACACTGCTGTGCAACGATAGTATTGCAAATTTAAATTGTGTTGCTTAGTTTACATGCACAGATTAATTAGTTACGTAGTAAAATCATCCAATGGTAAACTGTCCAATATGTCAATAGAAATTATAAAAACAAGCTTACTTAATGGTTGTAAAATAATTGGCGTAGTTCTCACACAAATTTGATTGGGTTTTATTCAGGGGCGTCATTTGTGGCTACAGGGGGGGGGGGCAAATGCCCCCCCCCCCCGGATTTGGAATTTTTGTGTATAAATATATTTTTTGTATTTTTAAATGTAAATAATGCTAACTTAAGGACATAAAACTGAAGTTTTATTATTAAAGTATCTAAATTATACATGCTTAATTAATAAAAAAGATGCAACAAGGTCACTGTCGTCAGAAAACAAAATCTTGCCCCCTCCAACCTGGAAAAACCTGAAATGACGCCCCTGGTTTTACTAGGAAATACAATGTTCATGCCATCTTTTAGTGAACGCACTTTTCTGGGACCACCCTTCAATTGTATCTGAATTTTACAACACTGTCATATAACGATTTATTGAACATTAATGTTACATGCCAAATAAGTTTATGTAGAAGTATTTTCGGTTAATGTAATTATTTTATTGTATACTCCATGCGTCAGAGTGCGTGACGTATTTTATTCATTTATTTAATTATTATCTTAGCACCGCCAGCCCTACTATTTGTATGTTTGTACTGAGGTATTTAATCAATACATTTATTCTATGCAGTTTTTTTAAGAGATTGGTAATGGAGTCAAGTGAGTGTTGGCATGCACGAGGAAGGTTGTTGTATATATAGCCGTGGACGATACAAGAAGGCTGGTGGGAACATTATGAGATGTGCGGTAGGTGAAGTATACAAATATTAACGCTTGTATGGACCTAAAAAGTTTGGCAGCTTACGTGTGTAACTAGGAGACCTGTAGTTATACAATACCGCATAGTGTACCCTGAGATAGTCTCACAACCATTTAAATACTGTCAGTATTATACTGAACTAGCCGGTCAAAAGTTAAATTTATTTTGGAAGAAACATTACATGACAATTATTACAGTAAGGCTTGCTGGTGCACATTTCATTTTAAATCATTTGATTTCATTGTATGATTGAACATGAAGTCCACGTCAGTCAATAATTAAATATTTAAAATTTTGTCACGTGTAATTCTTCCTGGCACATTCTGTTCCAATATAATTAATACTATGTAATCTAAACGTAAACTAATTACAGTAAACTTCTAGTGGATACGTAGTTGCTTAGCATTAGTTAGTGTCATTAGTCATGTATTCAAACAAACATTACAAGTCTCCTGCTACATACACACTGCTGCGTTTTCTGTAAGGGTATCTTGGATCTTCAGTTAAAAGGTAATTTAATAAAATTAAATGGAGATGGGTCAACGCTTACAGCACGTTCGTTGTTACTAACGGGACAATGGTTATTTACATGTTTTTCTATTTGATGTAAGTCGTATTTAGCTCAGGCTTTGTCTCTAATCTGTTTTCTTTCTATTCCCTATCTGTCCTTGTTAGACTACAATGCTAAAATCTAAGTAAAGATACATTTTTAACAGATAACCTATACGTGATACGTTTACAAATTGATGACTGGATTTTGTTTGCACGTGCGACCACGTTATGTGTGTGCTCAGTCTGTTAAGGGAATGACGGGGGGAGCGGTAGGGGAAGGTATAACGGCTTCTGTGCAGAGATAAAAAAAGAAAACACCAAGACGATTCAGCATGGCAACTTAAAGAATGTACGTCTTCCGCAATAATTTGGTTGGTTTTCCCCAGTAAAAAACTGCATGTAATGTCTTAATCACTATCGTCACAATTGTTCATAGCTAGTTTGACTCCTTGTCTCATTGTACTTAGGTGGTTGAAGCCAATGCAGTAGTAATAATTTTTGTTTCAAGAGGAGAAGGGGGCTCCCTGCTAATATTTTCATTATTTTAAAATTTTTTCTACTAGTTAGCGTTAATTTTGTAGACACTGACAGTGGATATAATTTGTTATCTTGAAAATTATTTGTATCTTACAAAGTGTTTGGATGAAAGCATTTCATAGACAAATCTGCACGTTATCCAACAATTACAAGTAAATTAAATAATGTATATTGGAAAAAATATCATGGGCTACGTCAAAACGACACTTAACTAAATATTTTTGTTTTTCATTATACTTTATATCTGGTTTGCTTTTTTAAAAAATTCAACACTTTATATATATAAAAGGTTCTTGCTGGGCAACGGGTCTGTGTATTTAGGAGAGTCTCAGAAAGTGGCATCGCTTCTTGTGCTGTGTGAACTGCTGTGAATGAGCCAGACACAATAAGGTTACTGCAACACTTCACGTCTCGTGACAGTTAAAACATCCAGTCACTGACCATGAAGTTGAACTGCAGCTGTGCACGTCAGGTATGGAAACGAACTGGGCCAAAATTATTTTCGCTAGTGATAGTTAGATACACAGGAAAATCGTGAGAACTTTCACGTCATCGTAATCTCCCCCACATAATAGTGTAACGTCATGCACCATCTATGATTGGACGTCTGCAATTTGGCACAGTTTAGCTGGTTATAAACGAATCGCAAACGTTCATTAGTGGTGCACAACTGTTAGAATTAATATTGAAACGCCTTACGCGAAAGAAGAACGTCGAATGTGAACATGCTACACTTAAGCCTAACAAAGAGTCAACTTTTCCTGCGAATAATCAGCGTCACAAGTGATCTAGAGACACGAACTTTACGCGAAAAGATACTTTGATCCACTTTGTTTCGGTGTCTTACGTGAACATCAGCAGTTCTGTTTCACGGCCAGTGACTGAATATTTTAACTGTCATGTGTCTCGGCGTTATATCCGCAAGTCACAGACGCGTTGTTTTTTAATAAGTAACCTTGTTGTGATTGGCACAGTCAAATTAGATACATCCCTACACAAAGACACACTGTCAATAATCATGAAGCAGAGCAGCAAATGTGCACGTAAGACATTGAAACAAAGTGGGGAAAAATTATTTTCGCCAAAAGTTTCCTGTCTCTAATAACAGAATATTAAAAATAATATATATTTATTGGGTGGTTACCAGAGGGCAGGGCTCGGTTGAAAAGTGACGGAATGAGAAGGAAGGCGGAAGACCGAAGTTTTTAGAGATATCCCTTTGGTCAACATCAATGTCCGCGACGGCTTCCCAAATAGGAAATATCGGGGACCTACTCCACCGGGGATCGAACCCCGTTGGGAGAGGCGAAAGGGTCTGTATTATGTAAAGACGAAGTAGGGTCTAAAAGTGGTGAGATGCACGGAAACCAAAGAAGGGGGGGCAGCATAAATTTTATGCCCCATAATTCCATAGGAGGGTCAAACAGTATTGGTACCTCCAACTCCCTTAACGTATCCAAAAAATATCCAGCATTATTTCATATAATATTCCAATTTCATATGATAACGTGCTACGTTGTAGACTGTTCACTCTGGTCGATTGAAAATTAAGTTTCAAAACTCAAAGAGAACGAACTCCTGCGAGTTTTTGAGAAGCTAGAGGAACGGAAATAAGGTTTCTCTGAAACTCACCACCGTTTTAATTTAATTTTTTTACTTCACCTAATCGGATTGGTTACTGACGGTTATATGGAAAGCACGTACTCATAATTCCTTTGGGTGTTTACATGTGTTGTTCTCGTATATTTTTTGGAGGGGGTGAAGATTAACTAGGGAATATTAACATCCACTCTGTCAGTTCAGCAGTGTCATACATTTGGTTATATTATTTTCTCTGATGAGAAGTAAAAATTCACTAGGGAAAATTTACACCCTCATTGGACACTTAGTCAAGTTTATACCTGTTCTCTTGGATATTTTCTAGAGAGGGTAAAAATCACTAGGGAATTTTTAAATCCCCGCAGACAAGTTCGACAAGGTCATACATTTATTCCTTGCATTTTCTTTAAGAGTGAGTAAAAATTAAATACGAAAAATCTACACCTCCGTTGGACAGCTAGGCAAATGTACAGGCACTTGTTCTCGTAAAGTTTTGGAGGGTGTGAAAATTCACTAGGTAAATTTACATCCTTTCTGGGCATTTCGGCAGGGTCACACATTTGGTACTTATATTTTCATTTAGGGGGAGTAACGATTAACTAAGGGAAAATTTACACCACTATCGGATGGTTAGGCAAATAAATACCTGTTGTTCTCATATATTTTATTGGCGGGGGTAAAAATTCACTAGGGAATATTTACATCCCCTCTGGGCAGTTCGGCAAGGTCATATATACCTAGTAGCTTCCAAGCCTAACTTCTCCTTCCAGGATGTCGACTTACATACTGTCCTGCAGAGCTAATCTCCCCGACTATTTAAAACCACGCCCTCAGGCGAGTGGTCTACATTACCGGTACAAAAACGTTTTGATACCTTTTTAAATCTTTTCTAAAGCACTGCAAAACTTCCCGAAAAGTTTACTTTGCTGTTTATTACTGGCGCCTTTTCTTGCACTACCTGCGCCGCGCCATCATGGCCACACTGCCCCACTTAACGATCGTCAGCTATCGTCATACACTCCTTGTTGTGCAAACAAACGACTATCGACGAGCACACACCCCTCTACCCTCTTCTCCTGTGGTCGTGTCCGCATGACATACTCCCCGATGGTCAAACTCTACTCGCGCGAAAGAAAATTAACGTCAGCTGGAAAAGACTTCGCTTTAACCAGAATGTAAACTACTGAAAGGGGAGGAAGGAGCACACGATAGCGTTTTTGTCACTTGTCGATTACAGAACTTAGTGTATCCTCACGCTACAGCAAATGCTGCAATCGACAAAGATCAGTCAACACATCTAGCATTACTCTTGTTCCAATCTTCGTCAAAGTTTAGGCTGCCTCGCTTGGCTTTGTCCAACTGCAAGCGCATCACTAATAACGTCTCGTAACGTAAAATGTTATACCTTAGTTCGCGGTGCTAACATGATGTAAGACTGACATCAAAACAAATATCAAGAAAAATCTAGGCTCTAAGCCACACAATTATCATATCAAGAAAAATGAAAAAAAAAAAACAAGGAAAAACAAGTATAACTTACCGAACACAAACTTTTAACTAAAACAAGACGAAAGTATCATTATGAGGTCTCTACCTCAACAGAAAAAACAAAAAAGTAAAATTTTACCGTCGCAACACTATCCCACCCATACAAAATTTGTGGACCCCACAAATGAGCCAAGTGCTCTTACAAAGAAAATGAAAAGGACAGTGTCCATTGGTTACAGTCATTGGGGTTCGCAAAGATAGCACGAAATGGTTAATGTTAACCTATAAGTCGTAGTTGTCCAACCTCATTAACAACACCAATATGTAACATTTGATACAATATTTGCGCCCAATATGGTCGCTTAGTGTTCATGTACATATTTGAAATAGTCATAATAAATGGATACGGGTCTCAGCGAGGGCCACTTGACTTCTTGTGCTGGCGTGCTGAATTTTCCATGAAGTCCAGGAGATACCACTGCTACTTGAAAGGTAAGGTGTAGCTAACATGCTTTTTCCAAGGTGTACCTCCAGAACCCCATGTCTCAGCCAGCCGCCACACTGCGAGCCACTACAACCCTCACTTGGACAGGAACACTGAAAACAAAACAAACAGCATCAACATCTTTGCATACATGTTACAAACCTATACTCATACGACAAAAAAAAACTACATAAGGAAAAAAATTATGATTACATTCTAAGTTCAATTGTTTGGCTGATATGTCGTGGGAAGGAGCTAATGTACCAAACTTATTGTTTACACAATCACATAACTATTTCCTCCCATCATACACCTAACCGACACTCAAAACCTAATGAAATCCCCAAAAGCGATTACAACACAACAATTACAAAAAAAAAAAAAAAAGAGTCTCAGGCAAGACAAAAAAATGTCCATTAACCTAACATTGAAAGAGTTCATTCAGGAAATCATCATCAAAGTATACAGTATTGGGTGTAGTCCGGGAACTAGTATTTGGACTGTCTGTATTTTTCACCCGCAACGTAAACCTTCTTCACCAAAACTTCTTAATAAACCAACTGGTAGTTCTGCATGTCATCTGCTTCCGGTAGTGGTATCTCAAAACCACTTTGTTTTACTAGCAAAGTTCATGTGTTCTGAGAACAGTCACTACGAAACACTCGTCCACGATGTAGGCATCCCCACATCCATCCATCACCTTTAGACGAGAGTCTACAGGAAAGGTCGACTCCGTGTTCTGCAGTAACCACATTCTTCCTTCATCTTGCTCGTCCTCGCAACATAGGAAGACTATACTAGACTGTACTTGAGGAGCCCCGCTCCACAACTAGACAGGGTCCGGGACTCTATTCCACGTCATCGCTGGGAGATGACCTCGGGGATAACACCTTCTGCAGTTCAGTGGGTGAGGAGGCAGCTCGAAGGAAACTGCTGGTATGACATCTTCACGTGGTAACCTGGCACATAAGAAGCTACCTTCCATCACGATCCACCAGGACTGTCTGTGCCTCCTTTTGCTTGCTGGACGATCGCTCTGCTCTAATGTAGGTATCGTAGAACCTCAAAACACAGGTTCTGGAAAAAGTCTGTTTATTTGTCCGAAATCACGTACACTTACGTTGTCTTCTTTATTGATAACAAAAACTCAAGTCTGTGCCTGAACTCTCCCCCCATTATAGTATGGCAAAACCCCACAACATTACTTTAATAAACAAAACCCTGTAAATAATTACGCGTTATGATTTCTCTAACCTAACAAAAAAAATACTCTAGCTTCTCCCTCAACAAACTTATGCTTTGTTCTTTGTCAACATTCAATTACCACTACTTCACACTAGGGGTGACTCCAATTTACAATCCCCTTTCACTTTATAAATGTGGATGTTATAGTCTGGCTACTTTTATATATGATGAACACTATGCATGAATCTTAATTACCATGAATATCATGCGTGTTAACTTCTAGCGTTTGTCACACCACCCTTGTGGTACAATGATTCACCAAAAAAAACAGACTTCATCACTAATACAATTATACTCAGGCTCCTACATCTCGATTTATCATGAGCCACAAATTAATGACATTTCCATCAACAGATTGAACTGTTGCTTTAAGATGCCCACTTACCCTTATCTGTTGTATAATAGCCTCCACTGAAGCTTCCTTGGCGAGATTACTGATACTGGAAGATACTTCAGGTATACTCCCCCTTTGGCGTCTTCGTAGACTGAAAAATCTCCAACTTAAACAAATAACAAATACAATGGTAAATACAACAATAACAACTGTCAATCCTATATCTAATCCTAGTGCTGGTCAGCCCTCATAGCTTCAACTCGAGGAATAGTACCTTACCCTAACAAAAACTGGTTTCTAAAAATTAAAATCAACAAAACAATAATGACGAGACCAAGAGAAATACTTTGTAAATGTCTGAGATGAAAATTCTCAAAACCTATCGGACTCTCCTACACTACTCTAGCTTTAGCTTTAGTATGAGTCATATAACTTATGTTCAAGTTGGGTATGGCAGATGGCCAATTCTCCTCTAAGCAATCTGAGATTGAAGGAAAAACTGCATGTTTTGAAGACAAGTGAATTTGGAACTGAAGTTTCTTAAGAATAGACCAAAAGGCTGGGATTACATTAATAATATCAAATTTTGTAGTGGTATGGAAATCACAAGGATACATTTCACTAATGTACAGTTGTCCATTTAAAAACAAGGTACAATCACATGGTACTGCTACATCCATAGCACCTGGATGACTTCATTCTTGCTAATAGAACAATTTAATTCTAATTTGCCTTTAGCATTGGTAAGAAAATGTCTTTCAAGACCAACTTGGGAAATAATTATCTGAGAACCAACTTGACAACTAAAAGAACATTCCTGACCTAATTGTTCTGCATAGCACCTTTAAAAACGGCTTTAGGGCATAGGGACCCGGTAACGGCATCTCCGGCCATCCTAGGTAATTAGCAAAGATTCTCTTCGTAAGGCATACAATTTTGTAATTCTTTACCTCAAATAGTTCTAATTTCATCTCCATTTACAGCCAAAAATGTGGGTTCATGATGTAATACACAAATAGAATGTTTCCAAGCGAAAGTTATAGCTCTAAAATCATATAATTTCCACTCGGATTCTTTCCGAAAAATATGTATCTTTAACTTTACAAATAAATGTTTCTCAAAAATCTGACAAGTACAAATTTTCAAATGAAAGTAAGTTTAGACCTCTTCAACTGGAATAGCTAATCGGTAACCATCTAGGTCAACTATTTTTTTAATAAATCAGGTTTTACTTTTAATGTTTCTGGTGTGATTAGAACAGCTGGTATCTTTTGGGACCTACACTGATCGAGGATTTCAATCCTAAAAAGTGTATGCGTTTGTTTGGCCATAAGGGCTACTGCTACTAGTGGTGTTTGGTATACTTGTGAAAACTCTTGTACTACCCCTGAATGACTAGACGTAATGCACGGCTAATCAGATTTAAAAAGGTTGTCATGTTATTAAATTTTGCTTCAAATTTTCCAAAAAGTTCTGCTATTACTGAATTTATTACATTAACCTGATTTGCAAAACTAGACAGAGATGTATGGTTTGCCAAAACTTGTGTACTCATAGTTTCAATATGGTGGCCTAATTCTTGTTCATTCTGAAATAGTGTTTCTATTTGGTGTTGCGTAGCTGTATCGCAGCACCAAATGGCTACATACTTCGCCTAGGAATGTTATACCTCGCTTAACCATTTTGGTCCCAGGTGTTACTAAAATATCCTCTCCGGCTGCCTTCTTAATTGAATTTAATAATTCTTCTGTGGACAACAACAATGACTTATTTTCCTTCTGGAAGTGACATACTTCTATTGAATTAAAATTATTACAAGTGACCTGGGTGTTTATAGCGTCAGTGTTCCTTTCTAACTGCTGAGGCCAATACGACAGAAAGTGTAGTGGAATTGATGACGTGTACCTTGGTTAAGGGTTGAAAATGCGCTCCAGATATCACTCCAGCGGGCAAAGGTTCAGAACCGGATGAGATGCCCCATAAAAACCTTGAGGGGTTGTCTCACAACCTTACCACCGACCTAGGATCGTTCGTGAACAACTCACAAAGTTCTAGAAGAAGTAATTAGATGGAAAACCACGGAGGTGAGGAAAAGTCACTAGGTGAGGTAATTTGGTAACCCCGGTGTAGGCGTCAGGAAACAGGCCTTTTTCAAGAACTACACTTACACCTACTTCAACTTTAGAAAAGAAAAGAGTGAGCATCAAGATACCAGAACAAGTAGGTAATCTAACCTAGGAAAAAATATAAATCACTAATAAATACTGGGGGTTTTGGTAACTCAAGATAAGAGCGATAGTACCTGGCATGCAAGAGGCGTTTTAAAAGCAGTTCCCTATCCATAGGTGCACCATATCCACCGCATTATTTCTAAACAGAGTAACTCGAGGTGTCATTGGACAACTAACTCCTTCCATTGTTTTGTTAAAATGCACCCTATTTGCCTCAATAGATTTTTGATAAATAAATAAACTACTTGATTCGTGACCATGCCTTGTTTATTTCATTTAACATTTTCAGTATTTAGTACCGTCAAATTAGCAAACATTTCGTCCTCAAGAAACATCATTCACTTCTCTCTATCCTTATAAACTTTCATCTTCAGATCCTTTTTTCTACATTACAGTCTCAAACGAGTCTACTGAACAAGTACCTCTGTCAGCTTGTTTAGCTGTATTTGTCGAGTTCCATCTGGAACTAAAACAAACTATAACCTAATTCATACGCGGCGTTAATAAACGACCTCGAGACCACCAAGACTTATTAGTTTTATTACGATTGACAAGTTAACCAAAAAATCATATACCCTAAACGTTACAATTTTTTTAAAACTTAAATTTGGTATTTAACGAAAGAAAAACGGTATTATTCGCGGTACATAACCTAACAATGAAGCAGAAGTTACAAGAGATTCTTCCCCGCTACTATGAAAATAAAAACTAACACTTTACATGATAAAATAAACTAAGTCTCGCTCTAGGAGCTTGTCGTAACTTTAGACGGCTAAGTCTGCTTACCTAGTAGCTTCCAAGCCTAACTCCTCCTTCCAAGACGTCGACTAACATACTGCCCTGCAGCGCTAGTCTCACCGACTATTTAAAACCACGCCCTCAGGCGAGTGGTCTACATTACCGATACAAAAACGCTTTGAAAACTTTTTAAATCTTTTCTAAAGCACTGCAAAACTTCCCGAAAAGTTTACTTTACTGTGTTATTACTGGCGCCGTTTCTTGCGCTACCTGCGCCGCGCCATCATGGCCACACTGCCCCACTTAACGATCGTCAGCTATCGTCATACACCCCTTGTTGTGCAAACAAACGACTATCGACGAGCACACACCCCTCTACCCTCTTCTCCTGTGGTCGTGTCCGCATGACATACTCCCCGAAGGTCAAACTTTACTCGCGCGAAAGAAAACTAAACGTCAGCTGGAAAAAACTTCGCTTTAACCAGAACGTAAACTACTGAAAAGGAGGAAGGAGCACACGATAGCGTTTTTTTCACTTGTCGATTACAAAACTTAGTGTATCCTCGCGCTACAGCAAATGTTGCAATCGACAAAGATCAGTCAACACATCTAGCATTACTCTTGTTCCAATCTTCGTCAATGTTTAGGCTGCCTCGCTTGGCTTTGTCCAACTGCAAGCGCATCACTAATAACGTCTCGTAACGTAAAATGTTATTATACCTTTGTTCGCGGTGCTAACATGATGTAAGACTGACATCAAAACAAATATCAAGAAATATCTAGGCTCTAAGCCACACAATTATCATATCAATAAAAATAAAAAAAAAAAACAAGGAAAAACAAGTATAACTTACCGAACACAAACTTTAAACTAAAACAAGACGAAATTATCATTACGAGGTCTCTACCTCAACAGAAAAAAAAAAGCAAAATTTTACTGTGGCGACAATATTTTCTAACAATAATAACTTCTGTCCTATATCAGCTCGACCATATAGTCTTTTATTACTCTCACACACAAACTAACATGCAGAAACACTCGTGAAAGGTATACACTTAAGTAGCCTATATATATATATATATATATATATATATATATATATATATATATGTTAGCATATGCATAAATATGCATGCATATATATGTATATAAATGTTTAGTACTTAGAAAGCTAGTATACGTAAGCACATAGATAAGTATACATTATCTTTTTACTATATAATACACATATTCCATTCACGTGTGTTTCTCCTTTTTTTTTTTTTTTTGTCAAATTGAAAAACCTACCGGTTGGACGAAGATGAGACCGTTAGATTAAATTCCAAACTGAGCTACCGGGACAATCGCGTATGACTAGTGTACGTAGTTGTGAATATAACAAGAGATATATATTTTTACATCACTTTGTTACTTACTAGTGTACGCATGTGAGATTGAATTGAGAGTAATTTTACCTGCTTATTTTAGGTCAGCATAAACCGAACTCTGATTAGATTATGACTGGTAGAATATTTTGAGCATATAAAGGGATATGGGTGCTCGGTGCTGAAATAATAACAACAAATGTATCCTAGTACCATACATTGATCGTTTTACTGACTACAGGGTAGCAATATGGTACTGAGTATCGAAAGGGACTTACGAAAAATTCTTAACTCGCGCAGACGAGTTTTTTTTTATGGAATGTTTAGTGATAACTAAACAACTCAAACATCAGCAGCTTTCTACAAACGAAGCCGAGCTTTCGTAACCATACAAAGTGACTAGCCGTCCTATGTTTGGAGAACAGTTTATGTGATACGATATCAACTTGCCTACAGCAGGATACAGCTGTAATCGACTGTACTCCATGATTATTAGCTTTTTGCGTATGTGAGTTAGAGCAACTTACAAGACGTAGCTAACTCTTGATGTCGTTATATTTTAATAAGATTTAAGGTAACTCGAACAATAAAGAAAATGTAATCTTACACTCAGGGGCGTCGAAAACAGGGGGGACGGAGGGGACACGTCCCCCCCCCCAAAAAAAAATTCGTAGTTTTTAAGTTTTTTAAGATTAAGATTTCCTTCAGTTGTATATTAAATATTTTGATGCAGAATCTCTTTAAATAGCAGCATTTTGCACCTTAAAATATAAAATTTCCCGGTGGAGGACTCCTACACACTCCTTTATTACGTAGGTTATATGTACACTTTCTCTACCAGTTACACCACCCCAAAAAGCAAATACTTACGACGCCGATGTTACACTAGTACAAGTTGGTGTGCTATAATATTGACGAAGAAACGATGAATTCTCATGATGAACGGTGAACTAGTGAGTGAATGAGAGACTTTGCTCAACGCTCAACTTCGTGTATGAAGCAACGTTGGAAATAAAGGGTAGGGAAAACGGGAGATCTCCGAGAAAACCCGCCAATCAACTTCTTCGTCCGGCGCAATGTATGCATGCGAAAATCCGGGGACCGAACCCTGATCGCCTTGGTGGGAGGCGAGAGATATGAACCCTCGACCAACGCGACTCCCTAACGACGATTAGCCGATATATGATATGATAACAGCGTATCACCCGTGCTGTTAACGACATAAGAATTATTGTTATCCAGCTTCTAGCTTGGTACATGTGAATCTACGAAGTAGCTAGTATAGAATGATTGGTGGTATTTAAGCACTGTCTATGTAAAAAAAGAAGCTCAGTTAGTCGATAGACGTGCTGGAAAGCAGATCGATGTATTCATTTAAAGGTACTTATTGTGTAAAACGCTAACGTTAAGAAGATGGTATCGGAGATCTAAGACTTGCCATCTGTATCAGTGGCTACCATTCAGCCGGAAGTGTTATCTGGAAATCATGTGCATACTTCTCTGAAACAGTGTTGCTACTGGGGAATTCATTTAATACACACTCGAATGCTCGTCGTCATGACTAAAGTCAGTGTATGTTTAGTGTATCGTACAAGACATGCCTGTGTGATAACTGTGATGAAGTGTTTACTCGCAACGATATCTTGACTAGACACAGGAAAACATGCAAAGGAAAGGTTTCTCGTTCATCAGGGTGTGAATGCAAGTACTGCGGTAAACTGTTCTCTAGAATCTATGCTCTACGCATACACGAAGAAAGCAACTGCAAGTTAGGTATCGCCTACAGGACTTATTCATGTGATAACTGTAGTGCGTATATGCGAATAAACAAGGTATATACATTCACGTCAGAAACTGTACTTCAAAAATAACTACAACATAGGTAACTGTAGGATATTATTATTGATATAAGATAATTTTTTATGTTTTCTTCAGGACTGAAATAAAATCGAAATTTATCAGTCAATAGACTCACGGGTTGATAATTTATTTTCTCGTATAATATTTAATTACTCTGGAGAAAAGTACTAACACAAGAGTGTTTTATGTAGAAAAGAAGTAAGCTGGAAGTTATTTTTGTAATATTTATTTGAACTATACATACATGAGAACTCGTTTCCATAAGACTACACTGTACATGATGGGATTATAACTTAAAAAACGAAAATGCCAAGCAAGCAGTGTCAAGAAGTAACGCGGGACTCGGTTTCGAATGTTTAAAATAACGAAAATTTTATTTTTCACTAAAATATAAATGATAGATGAACACAAATTTTATTTGAGTTTACATTATCTTGATTTTAGAGTGCTGAAAACAAATGAAATCTTGCATAGTTATGAAATTTACATAGTTATGAAATGAAATGGTGCAGATAACTTTAGTCACTGAGCACCATATATGTGACCATCTGGCAAGATGTAGTTTTTTAGGAAGCTACAGGCTCGCTCTCGAAAGTAACGACTCAAATAAACATATGAGGTCTTGCTGAAAGTTAAAATCACAAAAATATTGAGCTTGGTTTATACCTATTCTGTAAAGAAGAATGAATTTCATAAAGAATTTTCTGAAAATCAAGAACTGCGTAGTCGGGAGTGCTGTTTGTATGGTGCAATATTAATGAGAGTTTTTATGAATCAATAAGAATTAGCACTAACTTAATTGTATGGTAGCTGTCAAGGGAATAAGGTAAAGAGATATGATGGTATAAAAGGATGGAATTAGCTATTTTATTTTTTATTGGAAATGTGTCATTTCAGTGTGGTTTAGTAGAACTGCATACATGTAATAGTAATTTAGTGACAGGGACGTTTTTCATTGCTGGAATGGTATTTCTTTATTACTTATAACGTGAGCGGGGTGCGCATAGAGTAGATATCACGTACGAACATACATTGCTTTGTGTGTGTGTGTGTGTGTGTGTATGTGTGTAGGTGTGTGTATGTGTGTATATGTGTATGTGTATGTGTATGTGTGTGTGTGTGTGCGTGTGTGTGTGCGCGTGTGTGTGTGTGCGCGTGTGTGTGCGTGTGTGCGTGTGTGCGTGC
>PNEQ01025563.1:0-11553 GCA_003012365.1 Medauroidea extradentata
CGTTTATTTTTGTATGATTTTAACGTCACTTATTTGTACCGGTACATCTCGCAATGTCTGTGTTTGTTCAGTATTCTTTTGAAGCGAGTGTTCGTTTTATCTAGGAAGTGTTTCATGAGTTTAATTTTTTTAATATAGTTGGTTGTTAGTAATCTAGTCTGGGCGATCCCACCTAACCCAGCTACGCCCCCGTGACAATACGATGACCTGCAGATGTTTATGGTGGCCGTGGGTTTTTGTCGGGGTGGGCTTGTCTCGTTTCTGCCACCTGAAAGTCCTGTCACTGCTCGGATTTCGACTGTCATTTCATGTCACTCCACAAGGATGGCCGAAAACCACGTGTCACGCCTCGAAAATCCCATGTCACTTAAACGACATCTAAACTAGGTGTTCCAACTACACACAAGAAATGTAACAACTGAGCGACGTTACCAACATGAGACCAGCACAAGAAACTATCAAGCGGTTAACTTCGACCACAGCAAGGTGAAAAATATATTACCAACCATAGAATCTTAATTCTAAAATTGAAAACGAAAATGTTTAATATAAATCATTTCTTGTATTTCTTCTTTGTTAAATCGTAGCAGAAAAATATAATTAATAAATGTCAAGTCTTCCCAAGCAATAAAGTAGGTTTCAACTATGATTTTAATTAATAAGTCTTTATTATAACCCCACCAATCTGGTACCAAATACAATTTCTTAATATAGGTGTTTATAAAGTTGACCAATGTCTGAAAGGGTGACGGTATGACTGTAGGCTTATCCACTAATCAACCACGAAGGTTGCTAGACGTAATTCGTCAGCTAGTTCGATACTTATGAAAAGGATATTGATTCATTGGAGCATGAAACGTGTAATCTGATAGGTTGAAAGAAAACGATAATTGGAACTTCCCAGAAGATAAATTCTCTTTTTACCTCTTCCACGAATTATCTATCCCTTGCAAATAATTCTACGAAAATAAGACATCAGAGGATGTTCTGTTGCGCGAGATACTTGTTCGCTCATCTCTCAAAGTATGAGCTAAACTGAATATACAAGTCGAGACCTGTAACACAAGAAGAGAACGGGGAATGTTAACTCCAACAAACAAGTTCTAACATCCGTTTTCAGTAAATTTAAGGATTAGTTTACCAAGAAAAGGCTTACACAACATCTGGTATAACTTTTGTAATAAATTTAACTCCTGCCAGAACAAGCAATTTTCTTTAGTTTATTTTCATGAATTAATCTCTGAAATTAATGAAAGCCTTAAATGAAATGATTACTTACTGTTCTATTAAAAATAAGATAACATAAAACATTAACAGTTAGTTTTTCTTTGAGTAATTATTTGGCAATTTTCTCCCTAACTGCTGCTTAAGTTACCAAGTCAGGCTTGTAACTACACAACTATAAAATTGCGTCACTTTAGATGATAATTAGTAGCTTGCAGATTGGCTGGTCCCGAGTTTTTTGAAAACCTAGGAAACATTTTGGTGGGTGACTTTAGTATATTAAACGCAGGCATTATTTTTATGAACATAAATAAAACGACGTAAGCATAGCAGAGGTGTCATTTTTGAATGATTAAACAAATGGGGACCCGGTATGCCCAATGGCTGGACCATTCGCCTCTCATGAAGGCGATATGTGGGAACCATGCCACTCGTTGGCGAGTTTTCTCGGGGATCTCCCGTTTCCCTCGCCCCTTTATTCCGCAGCTTCCTCATACATCATGTCACCTCTCATCGACGCTAATACCTAGATGCTGTGTGCTGATCAGAATCTTAACCAAGCAAATCATGTGTGATTAAAGAATGACATGTAATTTATTATTTTTACAAATAGAAACTGAACGTAGTGTTTTCATATGACGCTTTAAAGATAAGTCTTCCCGTTAAGCTTATTTTACCTGCTAGAGCTAATAAACATATAGTTTTACACACGACGGGGAACTTGAGTCAAGAAAAATTCCGTTTTCATGCACGAAACACTGAGATGACCCACAGTGTTTTCGTAGTATTTATGTTGTCTCCAGAGTAACCAGTGTGAAGTAGGTCGACAACTAGAAACTGGCAGAATTAGCATTAGTAATTGGTGACAGACTTAACTTCACAATCCTGTAACACACCAAATGACAATCTGTGATTCTATCGGCCACGAGCCTTAGCGTGTTGTCATTTACAGAGAGAATAATATTTTTGTAATGGATTATAATCATGTCAAGTCCGTGACGTGTTTTCAGTGAGAAATTTTAAATTTATTAATCAATGTTGATTGGTTTTTGTGCCTTAAAAAGAACTAAAAACATGCACATTTTTAATTTAAAGTGCATTTATCATAAATCTGTTCGAGTTATTTTTTTTAAAGAGAAAAATATACGACCAATTAACGTCTATCAAAACGAAACATATTTGAAACAAATACAAACTTAGGTTTATTTTCTCACTTTGACGCCCTTAAGGGTGTTCAAGTGCGATAAAATCATAATATTATAATACGAAATAGTGTTAGTTTTATAGACGAAACTTGCTAGTACAGTTTCCTCTTAGAAATCAATTTTAGCTCTTACAGTTTTCTCATAACGGTGCGTCAAAGTAAAAATTTGCATGTTCTGCTGCCATGAAGATAGTGAAAACCAATTGACATACGTAAGTGAAATAATTCACGGTAAAATAAAACACCATAGACTACGTAGTAAAATATTTATAAAATGTCCCATTAACTATTTTTATGTTTCAAAAAATTTTTGAATTGGCAATTTTTTTCTGTACTTTTGCGATCTTTTGAAAAAAAATTCAAAATTTTACGTTGTGGGTTTTAAAATGTTTTATTGCAAAGCTTGTGGAATGTCAGTTTACAGTGAATTATTTCATTTCCGTTGATCAATTAGTTTTCGCTATTTGCATGACAGTGTAACAAGCAAATTTTGATTTTGACACCCCGTTATGAGAAAACTATGAGAGCTACAATTGTTTTATAAGAGGAAACTGTACTCACAACTATTGTCTATAAAACTAACACAATTTCATAAAAATATAAAATTATGATTTTATCGCACTTCCCGAACACCTTTAAGGCTTCTAATATCTACAGTGGTCAGTCTAAGATCACTGTACTCTGTGAGACGATGTTTGAAACGTAGTGTGTTGTTTCTCACATCTTTCAACGCATTCTCCGCACCAAAAAAAAAAAAAAAATATTCAGCCAGGCACACTGGTATACTGTGTGTGGCTCGGGCCGTGCTCTCGTCACTAGGTCCACGGCAGCTTTATTCGCAGCACAGGCGCCATTGTTGTTCGTCATATACATTCGTTTGTGCAAAGAGGGAGGAGATGTCATCCATCCTGGCTTTGCCCTCCCCCATCCTACGTTTTTTTTTCTGTCTCTGTCCATTCGGTATCACCAACATCTAAACGTACGGCTAGGGATATTTTTTTATCAACGAAAATCGCTATTTTTTTGTTTCAGTCAAAACCACCCATGTCACAAAACTTTCATTTTTTCAAAAAGGGCCTACACACATACACACACACACACGTATGTATATATATATATATATATATATATATAACTTTGGTGAAAAGATTGTGTCTATAATATGCCAGGTGTTTTTAATCCGTGTGTAAAGCATTCTCAAACGCGTGTTATTTTATTTATGAGTGCAGTAAGGATCGATTTCATTCACCATATTGAATTTTGTTATTCGTGGCTTTTTTGGAATTCAAAGAAGAAAATTGTTAAACATGAGATTATTCCTCAAATTCTATTTACATTTCGCTACAGTACAGACCTTGCAATTTAGCTGTTAACATATAATAACACCGCAAAGTGTGTGACAAATTTTTTTATAGTTTTAATTAGCCTGACAAATTTCGACTTAATTATACATTACTAGCTCTATTGCAATGCTTGTATTGCAGCTCAAGGTAAATAGAATTTGCGGTATAGTCGCCGATTTAACATTCTTCTTCTCAGAATTCCGGAATAGCGAAAAATAATAAAATTCAATATGGCGACTGAAACCGAGCCTTAAGATTTTTAGTAGAGTATTGCGACCAGTTCGGCAAGCTGAACGGCGTTCAGCACTTCTGACGTTACCTGACTATTCGTAAACCACTCATCACGAATGGTCTGTTTTGTAAACACCATTCAGAACTACTAATTCGTTAAGCGTGATTTCTTGCGCCGCAGTTAAGGTGGGACATCAGTCGCCATATTGGAATATTTTATTTGTTGCTTATTATTTTAATTCTGAGAACAAGAAAGCAAAATGTTCGATTATAGCGTTAATTCTATTCACCTTGCGCTACAGTACAAACATCACGGTTGAACTTTCAACGTGTGTTAAGGCCACAATCAGTTACACAATTTGTTTAATATTCTTAATTTTGTGTGACTTATTGTGGCCTAGATATATGTTAAATACGTAACCGCGATGCTTTTACTGAAGCGCAAGGTAAATAGAATTAACACTATAATCGCACATTTTACTGTTTTCTTCTCAGAATATGAAAAGAGTTATATATAATATAATCCAATATGGCGACTAATGTCCCACCTTAAGTGCACGAGATTCCGGCGTCAGAGATTGTGCCTCAGAAGTTCGTAACACTGGAAACAATTTTGTTTAAAACGTTGGCTAAAACTATTGTCTAGGATTGCTGCTGTTCAATTTTCGCAAATTGGCTTCAGGAAACCTGCATTTACAGATTAAAACTGTTAGCGTTGAACTATGTACTAAGCCCTCTTAAGGTTAAAATTTAGCGCTCAATGTATCGCGAACGACCTAAGCAACGGTAATTTCCTTTTCCTCTCCCAGATTCCGACCTCGTGTAAAGTAGTGTCACCATCTTTAATGACCTCGCTGTCAACGAGACGTAAAGTCTAAATGAGTAAAGAAATCTTACTTAAGGAAATATTTTATCTTCCTAAATTATTTAACAGATCAAAATCGTTTCCAAGCTCGTGTAAAAAAAATGGAGTAATACCAGCTTCTACTTTTAATGGACAGAGTATATACTATTTACGGTAAAAAGAGCACATTTACGCACTTTAAGGAATTGTTGGGTCCTGTACCATGCGTTCGTATAAGAGTGCTGAGAATGTGAACATGACCACGAAATTCCACACGTGTTTATGACACTTATACCATTAAAGCATAAGAAAAAGTATCACGTATAGGGGATATACGAACTTCCTATGGGAATGATACAATATCGTAAGGCAATACTCGCATATCATGTATAAGTTAATTATTTCCAATTCATGTACAGGATATTTACCACACAATTTTTACCTTGCAGTTCGTCTTTTTATTTGGGTTATTTTGTATTTCTACAACAATGTTTATGCAGCTGTTCACAAACAAACTCATAGTAAGCACGCCCCGTGAATCCTGCGCTAAATTGCGGACGAAAATGTTTGTGGCAAAATGTTACATGCCGACATTTTACGTGCAAAATGTGGCAACTCTGTACGGAGAAAGTTCCATATTGTGCTCCACGTCAAGTTATTATTTACGAATGTTACGTCACGAAACATAGAAAGACGTTAAAACCTCTCGGTATTTTAACCTGCACACATATTATGCAGGTCAGAACAGTAGTGGTAATATAAGTAAGATATCTGTGCAGCGCAAGAAACGATTAAATACAGTACATTGTGTATTGTTTTAATTTATCTTTTATGGTCTCTCGCTTATGGCTCGAGAACCAAGGAAATATAAATTAGACTGGAAGGTAAGGATAAGAGAAATAGATCAAGTAGGAGGTAACACTCTTTAATAACTACTAAGAAGACTAACACATAGATACAGTATAAAAGAATACTAGAAGGAAGGATAGACAGAAGGGCGCGGTAAGAGTTAAGGGTCAGAATTGCTCTCCTTCTCTATAAAGAAGCTTAATGCTCAGCAGTATGCCGGACGCCGTGGTCGTAGTAGGAGAAGTCCACGTGGCTGGGTCCCCGCTGGTCTTGAACCAGGTCCCGTCGCTGCTCTTAGAGAGACAACTTGTGCCTCTGGTTGGTAGCCTTCCACCATTCTTCGCACCACCACCTCTTGTCACCTTTATCCAGCCTTTTGATTGGCCCCTTATGACATTATGGGTGGAGCCTTCCCTGCTGAAATTGCGGTTTCCCCGCGCCAAAACAGTCCCAATTATTTTCCCGACGTAATGGCATTTCAAGCAGCTCGGTGTTGCGTTGCTCCGCCGGTCGTTTACAGTTTTGTGTTTACAAAACTCCCCTGGCCGCATTGTTCTGTTACCGAGGCGCTGTCGGGTTGGGAAATCATAACAGTATGTAAATTGTCATTGCGGAATATTTTACCACAAACGTCTTCGACTCTTGTTTAGCTTATTATGCTGTTCTTACTAGACACCCTTATAGCGCACATGTTAATGAGTTTAGGGTGTTCAAGTGCAATAAACTCATAATTTTATATTCTTGAAATAATATTGTCCGTTTTGTAGACGATATTTGTGAGTACATTTTACATTTACGAAACAATTTTAGTTCTCATAGTTTTTTTCATAACGGGGTGTCAAAGTGAAAATTTGCTTGTTATACTGTCATGCAAATAATCAAAACCAACTGCTCCCATGAGCTATTCAATGAAACGTTAAAAAAAAAGGAAAATCTAATTTTTTTAATTGAAAAAAGTACAGAAAAAATTTACCAATTCTGCGTATTTTTTAATATAAAAACAGTTCGCGGGATTTTTACAAACGTTTTATTACATAGCCCATCGTATGTTATTTCACTGTGAATTATTTCACTTGCGTAAGTCAATTGGTTTTCACTATTTGCATGGCAGCAGAACATGCAAACTTTGACTTTGACGCGCCGTTATGAGAAAACTATGAGAGCTGAAATTGTTTCGTAAGAGGAAACTTACTCACAAGTATCGTGTACAAAACTAACACTATTTCATATAAATACAAAATTATGACTTTATCGCACTTGAACGCCTTTGATGGCGCGGTATGCAGCAATTTTCACCATCTTGTTCTATATTTATATTTGTACAAGTAATTTTTCTTCTTGTTTTACTTACACGCAAAATGAGACTAAATTTTTCTCTCACAAAATAATTTTATCTCACATAATTTTTGCGTAATGACTCGTTAAAGCTAAAATTTGCATGTTTCCGTTTTAAGGACAACACTAATACCAACTCACTTACCAATGTGAGAAAATTCACAGTGAATAACGATGTTGTGTGCTACAAGTCCAGCTATGACAAACAACAAAATGAAATGTTTTTAAATATTCTTACATTTTTATTTTAAATTTCAGCATTTTTATTTAAATACAAAAAAAAACATTATTTGTTTTTATGAAGGGCAAATTTAGTCACATTTTGTGTCTAAAATAAGAAAAAAATAAATTTTACAAATACAAAATAAAAACATGGTAATGAAATTTGCTGTATACCGCGCCCTTAAAATACAAGGGCACCATTAAATTTGTTTTGATGATTCCTCTTGACAAGGTGTTGTTCAAAAGTGCTCGTTTGCCGTGAACAGTCTGTATGTTTATGTGTAAGTAAATCTCTTCACCTGTAGCTGGTGTAATGGTGATGTTTGAAGAGGGGAGGAGACGTGAGGGAAGAATGTGCTGTCGTGGAGGGAGTATGTCAGAGAAGAGGGGTAGTGGTTGAAGAAGGGAGGGCAGAGCTCCCAGGAGAGTAATACCCCAAGTCGCGGGAATTAATACAACACACTCCATCACCGGTGGCCTCGCCCCAGGGTGCCATGATCGATGTGGGACAGGGTCTGCGGTCCCGCCCGTGGCTCGTCGGGGGGTTATCACGTGGGAAGATACACGTGCTGGGGGAGGGAGGGGGGAAGAGAGGTTAAGACGCCCGCCAGACATTAATCAAGGATCCCGTTAACAAGCGCGTGAACCGACACCTCGTCCAAATTAGACACACCTCACTCCCCATCTTCCGTCAAGCTCAGTGTTCGCGTCGGAGCGGGTATCGAAGTTGACGGCAAGCCAAGGGAATGTAATTACCGTGCCACCACGAACACACGCTGCACTGCGTTAAGGGTGTTCAAGTGCGATAAAATTGTAATTTTACATTTTTAAGAAATACTGTTAGGTATGTAGACGATACTTGTGAATACATTTTACTCTTATGGAACAATTTTTGCTCTCATAGTTTTCTCGCAAAAGGGGTGTCAAAGTCAAATTTTGCTTGTTCTGCTGCGATGCAAATAGTGAAAACCAACTGACCTACTTAAACCAAATAATTCACTGTGAACATACATCCAATGAGCTATGCAATAAAGCATTTTAAAAAACCACAACTTATCATTTTAAATTTAACAAATATCACAGGAGTACAGACAAAAAATTGTAAATTCAGATTTTTTTTATATACAAAAACGTAGCCCATAGCATGTTATTTCACTGTGAATTATTTCACGTACCTACGTAAGTCAATTGGTTTTCACCATTTTCATGGCAGAAGAACATACAAATTTTGACTTTGTCGCACTGTTATGAGAAAACTGCGCCTGCTAAAATTGTTTCGTAAGAGGAAACTGCATTCACAAGTATCGTTTACAAAACTAACAATATTTCACACAAATATGAAATTATGACTTTATCGCACTTGAACACCCTTAAGATACGTGTATAGGATACAAACGGTGAAGTAAGCACTTTTACAACACGCGAGTACTGGGCTAAATTGAAGGCGAAAATGTAAGTGGCAAAACGTTGTACGACGACATTTTACATGCAGAATGTGGCAACACTGCTTGGAGAAAGTCCCCTCTTGCTCCCCATTCCCAGGTGTTATATAAAGTATGATACGTAAATTGTTCCCATAACATACAGGTCAGAACAATAGTAGTAAGATATAGACCTATGTGGAGCGCAAGATTGGACGAATTACAGAGGTATTCGACGACATTTTACGTACACAATGGGGCAATACTGCACAGAGAAAGATCCCTCTTGAGCTCCATGTCCAAGTATTATTTTATGTCAAATAAACGTATAATCATGTTTTAACAGCTCTGGGATTTAACCTGTACCCGTAATACGAGGGTCAGAATAGGAGTAGTAACATAGTTAACATATCTGTTGACAGCAAGAAGGGAATAGCTACATCGCTTTGTTGCCACATCGTGCAACATTTTGCCACTAACATTTTCGTCTCCAATTAAGTCGAGGATTCGCGTTATGTGCTAGCTGTGCGTTTGTTTCTGAACACCCTGTATTTAAATATATATTTTTATATAAATATTCCTAAATAGTATCACCAAGTTACCAGTACAAATATAAAATTTCTGGTTGGACGTTGACCCAGGAGAAGAACCCAAAAAGACCAGAACAACTTGTACTGGTAACAGGAACTGAGCCTATTCTGAGAAAATGAAAGCAACATCGACGCAAAAAAAAAATTAAGTATTCTATAAATGCTTCCAAATGTTACTTCACGTGGTTCGGTTTGGCTCAGACGTAGATAACATTAATAATTATTATTTTACATGTGTGTGTGTGTGATTTTTGTCTTTCCGCTAATTGTTGTAAGAAATACAACAGAGGTTCTGATAAAAAAAAAACTAATTGTAGTGTTCACTTTACACAAAAATATTGTCAGAGACAGTAATTAAACATAATTTCTCATTCGTTTATTTTAAGCATACTTTCAATTGGAGTGGATGATAGAACGAGATATTTTGAACTTGAGTCTTTGTAAAATAATGTCGTCCCTGAAAATTCAGAGTAACATAAACATACAAAAAAATGAGCCAACTTTGTCTGTAATCAGTACATAAATCAATGCACTTAAAAATATTTAAAAAACTAACATAAGCAAATCAGAAACAGATAAATATTTTTGGCTTTCTAAAACCGTACATTGCATACTTGGTTTGGTCACATCATTTTATTATTATTGTTGGTTAAAACATTGTCTAAACGTATCCAGTTTTCTGTGTACAGACTATATTCGAAAGTATTTTAACACAGTTCTGTAGTCTCACACAGAAAATTAAATAAAACTCGCCATTCCAGTTCAGGATAACCTTTTTTTAATACAGCTCTGGTAATGCATAATTGGTCTTCAAACCCTTCAAGGTGTAAAGTAAAATGCGAGAGAAAGTCCCAGAAAATTGTTTTCTTCCTTTTGCTGTAGGCATGATTGCCTACAGCAAAGTAAAATTAATTTTCATGGAGTAATTTCATCTGCACAAATCATGGACGACTTAAAAGCATCTTACCGTGGAGCCCTTGGCGAGCAAGGGTAGGTATATACATAGTAAACGAATGTAAGGTGTGGCTTAAAGTGGGATAAAGTGGGCACTCAAAAAAGCCCCGCTAAAGTTATATTTTCAGCCAATTCGTAATTTTCCGCGCGTAACCGCTGACGCAGGGGAATGTCTAACCTCTCTGGACACGTCATTTAATGTTGCGGCGTTAAATATATGGCTGGAAGATGCTAGTTTGGGAAACGTATCAGATATACAGGTTTTATTACATTTCATTAATTACTATTTAAACATATTTGTAAAAATAAACTGATAGCTTATTGTAGACACACATAAATTACCTACAAAATTAGTATCCAAGCGTAATATATGTTTTTCACTTATTTATTTAAATATAATTGCTATTTCAGGCTTGCTGCAAGGTTACTGGCTTGCATTGACAAGCTTGCTACACGCATGTAGCAAGTTATTTCTGCTGTCTGGGTAGCCAAATTATGTCAAGTCGCCTCAAGGAAACAGGAGATTTGCTCTATGTTAATACAAGTACATTTAATGCGTCCTACTTGTGTTTATGTTATTTTTAATGCTCTGCAACAGTAAACAATCATACTTTTGAGATGGCTGGCACTTGTTACAATCCATAAAATTACAAAACTCGCACCCCCCCCCCCAACTCAAATATGTTTCTAAATCCGCCACTGCTCCTCACATTTGTTACTGTCCGTTGTCTTGAATCCCAACTGCCTTAATTTGCTCAACCCTCCATTTTGTTTTTTACATTAGTTACATACTTGCCTGGTAGCGCTGATTATTGACGTAGTTACTGATTGCCTCCTAGGTGGCACTAATTATTCAGAGTTTGGTACTTAGCCTTTCCACCAGGAGAGCTCATAGCTACACCCTATCGTCTTACTTCATCAATCCTCTGCTGTATTGTGTTGATATTGTAGTAACTAATGGTTCAGTCCATCTCTTCTTCCATTCCTCGCCGCTAGGAGCGGTATACTATAAGTTCGGATTTTACCTTTGCGACGATTTTCGTTGTTGGTACCCTCGCGACCCGCGTTTGGTTATAATAAGAGGTGTCGCTGCTCTGTCTCTTACGTGATTAACGCTGGATGATTGGGTTCGTATTGAGTAATGTTGTAGTATGCCCGGCTAGCTCTAATTGAAATAAAATAACAAAGAAGTTTCTTTTTAAATCGGCCTAAGGGACTCACGCACTGCGGGTTGCGTCACGAGAGGTAGATACTTATAGTTTATTTCGACGAAAAGAATAGGCGCTTCCTCCGGCGGCTTTTGATCGGTCACGACGTTAATTATGTTGCAGGTACC
>PNEQ01025564.1:0-17582 GCA_003012365.1 Medauroidea extradentata
GGGGGGGGGGGGGGGGGGGGGGGAATAAGCCGCTATCGAATTTGCGAAGGTAGCGATTTTACGAATGCGATGAGAGGAACCGTGAGTATTCGTAAAATCGGGGGTCTAGTGTACATAAAACAACAGTGGAACAAGCACAATTACAACTACATGGGCGTGAATATTTTGCTATTGTCTCTCAATATTTCTTGCTTGTATGACGTGCACATCAATTACAGAAAAGAATCGGATCATAAACATAAAATATTTTGACCATAATTAACGATGTTAGCAGTTTTGTTTTTAATACGGCATCACTGATTATATTAAAATAGACTTGACACGTTTTTTTTTTACACATGTCACTGAAAAAGTTACCTCCACTAGAAAACATAGATAAGGACAAGTTTTAGCGGTTTCCGTTTTAATACAGCGCCACTGATTGCAATTAAATTAACTTAGCTCGATTTTTTTGCCGTTTTCGGTGCAGTACTAACACTTAATCTTATTTGTTGTGCTTTATTTCAAGACGTACGAATGACACACTCGATTTTTTCCCCGTACCTGCGGCCAATTGCAACAGATATGTCTTTGATTAAATATAACATTTTCATTTTGTCAGTCAAAGTAAGAATTTTGCGATATTCTTTTCGGTTTAGAAGGATCACTACAGTCTTTCTTTAGGAAACATTACGCTGCAGGCCATGAAATCGTGTATAATTGCACACAGTACAGGTGCTTCAGGGTCGTGTACTACGTGCGGGCTGCAAATGGGCAAACAAGACAATGTAATTATATACACGCGTGTGTTCTGCGTGGAAGCAGTTTGCGGGCTGGTAACAGGCGACGCAGCCCGCGGGAGATATAAAATCATTTAGTTTTGGAAGCGTGCGGCAAGCGATAAGATCTATGTAAGTGAAGTACCACGGGCGCCCGCACATTCGACACTGCATCGCTTCCTTACCACTGCAGCCGTATTTTCAGGTTAGTTCGCTAGGTTTACCTACAAAAGCAAGTGTTTAACCATATAATTTTACACTATGCAAATGTAAAAATGGCCATTTTACTCATGAAATGTAACAGTAGCAGATGTATTTCCCGTACCTGTTTTCTCTTCACACCCAAATGCAACGCACGTAACCATTTTCATTCAAATCTGTTCATTCTACATATCAACACCATACGAGGCGCTTACGAAAACCTTACTCGACCTACTCGATGCTGTGTGTTGGTCATCAATAATGCTTTGTTCGTGCAAAACTGGCATATATACGTAGACTTCAAGGAAGTCCCAACATGCCATCTCTTGTATACTCCTACCTCCATGTTCACATCTCACAAAATCAGTATACCTTCAATTTGTTGTTCAATGAAAATTAGAAACTGTTTCTTTACTTAATGGAAAAACTGTTTATTGTCCCAGAAATGTTTCATGGAATTATTCATGGTAGAAAGTGAACGAAATCTGTTTTCTAATAACTAACACAACATCACATTTCCAGAAGCCTGCCCACTGCATACATAGCGTAATCTGCAACAAGAATTTTTAAAATTACAATTAGCTGCACTTTAATATATTTCGCCTTACATTTTTACTGTAGTGCAGTACTTTTTTGTTTTGTCTTTCTAGCAAACCAGAACTATAAACAATACATGAGTAACAATACGTTAGTGAATGTTAAACAAAAAGCAAGCAGATTACGAAGTATGAATGAAAACAGAAGAGAAAAAATCAGTATCTGCATGGCTACGGTCTGCAGACTACAAGCACTGTTAGTCCACCACCTGTCACTTGGCTCTAAACGCTCTTCCTTGGTTAGCTGACATACAAACAGCAAAGTTGTACACAAACATTTTCTATCATCAGATTACCTAGGTGTATGTATAAATAAGAAGTTTCGAGATATTTTTTTTTTGCTTAATTAAGTGTTTGAATGGTTACCAAGATGTCTATAAATACCCTTGCAAAAGTATTCCTAGCAAAGAAATTTTAAATAGTCACCATAAACCTCTTAACAAGGTTTTATGTACATACAAAACTGACACAGAAAAACACTGTTTAATTTTTGGGTAAATACTGCAAGTTTATTTCCATTTACTTGGCAACAAAGAGCAGCAAAAGTCATGTCACAGGGAAATAAATCATAGCTTCACATTTTTTGTTAGAATGTGAATATAACAGCATTGAAGTTCTATAAGTCGAAAAACTGTAAAAAAATATATATATATTTATGTACTATGTAGCTTATTTTCAGAGAAATCTGATAGTCAAACAATGATTTTAAAAAATATATGTAGCTTATTTTCAGAGAAATATGGTAATCAAACAATGATTTAATTTTAAATAAACTATAATACTCATTGCTTAGGTCATTAAAGGTGCCAACACAATCTCCTTTTGAAGAATGCAGTGTAAATTGTGTTGAAATGTGTTATGTTTCGGCTATAAGAGATTACTGAATACACACCTTTAAAAAGGCTGGCTTTAGTTTGAAATATTTTCAACAATAAAAAGCTACATCTACACAAGAATACTATTAACAATTAACATAACGCTGCAAACACTGATCACGCAACAATCTGCAAATGAACATACCTACATAGTACTAAAAGCAGAAAAATACTGTACTTACTATTTCTGGAAATTTTGTTTTTTGATTTAAGATTTGCAGCACTGGACTGTTCAACCTTCTGGAAAAAATTAGTATTACAAACACATAGTAAGTATTATCCAACTAACTTTATACACAGTACTGAAAAATAAATACTATTAACCTGTGTGTTATGCTGAATTTCAGCACAAAAAAAGGCTCTGCAGTAATAAGAAGCCTTTAGAAAAAAGCTATTTTTTTATGTAGAACATACCTGCCAACTTTTCAAAATTACTATCAGTAAAACTTTTCCAGACTGTCGCATTTTTGCGTAAAATGCACGCTGCAATTTTCGTGCCAAACCGTATCAGTCCCTATGTCTTATAAATTGTACACATAGCACATATATTTCAAAAGTTTGTTTGTTTTTAACGTAGGCCTAGTTATCAAGAGCTAAATATGTAAAAACCATTATTTGCCAAGTTATACTCTGAACAATTTCCTGTTCACTTAATACTTATAACATCCATCATTCTTTTACAATTCAAAATGTATACTAAGCATCTTTAAATAACCTGTAAGCACAGTTACAAATATAAATAGTCTCACAAATTTTGAAATAAATCTCAGTTACAGTAGTTTTGTCTACGTTTTTTTATGTGGCATGAAATAGCCCAATACCAAATGGTATTGTGTTTTGAGTTATGAAATACTGTAAGGCTATATTCAGCCCTAGTTACAGCGCCTTCAAAAGCCTACTTCAGAAAATTCATGTTTAAATTCTGCAATTTCCACGTAGGCCTGTAACTTCAAATAGTAGTTACAATTAGGTGCTTTGTACCACCGTCTTCCATGAATGACCAATAAATGCCGCACAAAAATTACACTACGTGGTAGTAATTATGAACAGTTTGTTTTTATCACATACAATAGAATGTATGTATCACAATAAAAGAAAAAATATATTTCTTTAAAGTTCATGACGGTATAAACAAGAGCACAATGCATCTTTCCAACTTCAAAATGTCATCACATCCAACTGTAGTTATGCGTCATATTCATTACAACAGCGAAAAAATATTTTTAGTTTCAAAGTTAAAAATACAGTTTCCAAGCACACAAAAAAGCACTGAAGAAACAACTTTCGTCATTTAAAAATGCCTAACAACACGCGCATTGCCATCTTGCAACAGCCCATACGAGAAAACCATGGATTGGCTTGTTAGCTATAAAATACACCAATACAATAGGAAACTGTGAACAAAACATATACCAAAATTTGTTATTGGTTACTATAGTGTTCACTGTGACCAACTGCTGAATCCACAGTAAAAACAAATTTTACAAGTGTATATGCACAATAGCAGAGAGAAACAACACTGTAAAACATGTTTCATTTGGTATGCTTGCACAAAATATATTTGTCCATTATTCATTTGTAAATACACTAATGACAGAAATGTACACATACAATGTCTGACGTCTCGAAATCCATTAAATTTTGTTGTCCTCTGTAAAACGTATGTACTTTCCATACATTTTACAGACAATCCGTAAAAGTTGTCAGGTAGTACGGTAGAATGAGAGGTTAATATACACTTTTTAATGCATTTTTATAATTATCATTTAATACTGTACATTATTTTAAGGAAATATAGGTTTATTTTAACAGGTAAGTATGCGCTGGTTACAATGATACCCAACAAGTATGGGTGCAACTATTCGTTAAGTCAAAATGGGCCAAAATTTCCGCCGCGTCATGTAAGTATGGCTACCTATCACTGGACCGCCTCAACGGCATCTTGTCCGTGCGGACGCGCGGCAAGAGTGCACGCGCCAGCAATCAACATGATTACTCTGCCGGCCGCTGCAGACTAATGTAATCAATTTGACGAGTGTAGTAATTTATTTATTTATTTTAGCATGCATGCTCTGATGATAATTCTGTGTGCCCTTTCACACTGTAGGACGCGTCGACTAATTTGTGCGCTTGCCCGAGACAGATAAAAATCAGCTCGGAAGGGCAGGTAATGATAGTGTTATTTGCCAGAAAAAATAAGTAACGCCAACATTGGTAGATGCTTTATTTTCGCGCACTAGTAGTGAATTGTGTATAGCGGCGAAACGAAGTTAAGTTCGAAGCCAATTTGTAGTAACAGAAGTGCGCGCACGTGTATGCACTGACTTTGAGCAAGGTCACAAATTTTTTATTTTATTCCGGCAGTGTGCCGACAGAAAACATGTCTGACCTACGTGAGCGCTGCCAAATCTAGATATAGTTCGTTGAAAAGCAATGCTATAGCTAGACATGCTCGTTTTCACACACGGCCAACCACCCATATTTTTTTTTTTTTACTTTTTTTTTTCTTTCTTCCCCTTCAGCTGTCCAAACAGACTCGTTCCAAGACAAAAAAACATGTCACTCACTCTTGTTCCTACGTTATTCCTGACGGTGTGTACGATACTTTAACAATGCAACGGGCAGCCCACAAGGATTTACTGCTTCTCGCTCAAGTATATGGGACGTGTAGTGTGTTAAATTAGCATTTATAATTAGGGGTGTGGGAAGCTTCGCATTGTCGAAGTCGAATCAAAGATTTTTGTTCCTTCGACTTTGTCTTCGGCCAATAAAAATCTTCGAGTTGAAAGTCGGTCGAAGATAACCACTGTTCGCATCAAAACAGACAAAATTATTTATGTGGAGCAGGTAATTTTCCATTTATTTGTAACTAACCCAACAAAACTACGCCGGCGCAACGAAAACAATATCTGTAGCCAGTAAATCAGTAAGTACAGTAAAGTACCATTTATCCAGACTTCCAAACACCGGAATATTCTAAATAATGGACATATTAAAAATATTTCCCTACCTACCTTACGCATTAAAAATTTTTTTAGCTCAATACCACTGTAATTTCTGCTTTCCCGTGAATATATATTACGTAAACATATAACTAAGAATCATACAACACTGTATAACAGTAGTACTGCAAGTTTTAGAGTAAAATCGGCATTAAAGTGGTCCCGATCACGGTCGTAGAAGTTCCTATATGGCCGTGGTCCCGATCACAAATGAGAAAGCCTTAACGGAGTGTGGTACCTCCATGTTGCTCATTCATCTATGGTGTTGCCAACGATGTTATTGTTTACATTTCCCATTCTATATTATGGCGGCAATTTATTATGACTTTAATTTTAAACCGTAAAGACTGCAGATTCATATTTAAATCAGAATTTCTATTTTCGGTAATTTTAGTTTTTCTCATCGGCGATAATGAACAAAGACGAATCAGAACAAAGAAATTAACATTTTGTGCAAAGTTGAAATTTGTGGTTGTAAATATGGCTTCTTCTAGCGGTTGGAAGGGAGTAAGCCTAAAATTTTACGTTTCGTAGGCAGGTGTTCATGTTATATTAAATTAAAGTTGGTTTTGTTCAGATACGTTGACATTTAAGTATTCCGTAATATAATTTCGAGTAATGGAGGTTATAACCTCATTAAAAAAATCCTCTATCTTATGCACCCCCTGTTTTGAACCCAAAATATCATTTTAAAAAATTTGTTAGGATACGTGAGTAAATACAGCATAAAGTGGAACCTCGTTAATACAAACCCTGTTAATACAAAGTTCTCATTAAATACAAAGCAATTTTTATTCCCCCTTGGAATGGGCAAGAAATTAAATAATTATTTTAATGTATAGTAAAAATTTTGTTTATGCATTAAACCATTAAATATCAAGTTCTCAAGTAAAAGGAAGTCATTCTGGTGAAAATACTATTTGATTTGTGGGGATAAACAGAGTGACCAAAATTTTAGTAACTTTTTAAGGTTTTTGTGAACACCTGTTAATACAAACCTCATTATTACAAACAGCCAAAATTTTGGTCCCTTCAGGTTTGTATTAAAGAGGTTTGACTGTATTTAAATATTTTTTCAATTTTTTTTCTGTCTGATGTGAAAAAAATTTAATTCTTCTACTTTCCTTCGACATTCCTTCGCACAATTCAAGATTCAATTTGACTTTGCTTCGCATTTAAAAACAGACCTTCGCACATGCCTAATATTATAATTAGTGTACTGTAAATGTTGAAATTGTCATTAAACTAAAAGATAAAAACACGTACAGTCAACTGTGTGAGGATGATGGTGAATCAGAACAGCAAATGCATCGACAGGAGATGGTAACGCCAATGCGTCCTCTCATACGCCGTCCTTGCTGCTTATCTCAAAAAGCTGAAGGTCTAAGGAGTCAATAGCAAGCTAAGCAGAGATAAGCGTGCGCGAGGAAAAGAGACAGCGCTATCGTGTCTCCCAGACGCATTTCTTCAGTATATATCTGTGAGTGTGTGTGTGTGTGTGTGTGCAAGTGTGAGTTGTGTGTGTGTGTCGGGTATAGCACAGCCGGCGGCAATTATTCTTAGTGAAGAAACAGCATATCTCACGCCGTTATTCAGTCAGAACACGCAGTTCTTGTTCCAAATAGCCGTGTAGTCATCTGAGCTGAACGGAAGCTTTTTGGAAGCGCCTGACAACAGTGTCTGGCATCGGAGCCTTTCTCTCTTTATTCCCCCCCCCCCCCAATAACTTCCCCATTTTATCGCCGTTCCTTCGCATTTCCGAAAATTCCGGGCCTCTAATTATAGCTGAATTCTAATTAACATACAGTATTTAAAAAAATCTTTCCTCTCGCGAGGTTAACTTTTTCCATTTTATTCCTTCAAATTTTTTTTTGGCTGGCATTTAGAATGCTATCCTAGTTGCGTTTTTGTAGTGACCGATGTCGTACTTGCGTGGCTCGACTGTACGTATACCAAATTCAAAATCATAATCAATAATTAAAATCAGAAACGCAAGCTGTATGTGAAACTAAATAGTACTGTTGAAAGCACAATGATTAACCACAGAAACGTAGCCAACGGTCACCTAGGTTGAAAAGGGGTGGGGGAAATAAAGGGCGCAATTCTATTTTTATAACAACGTGCGCATGAGTTTGGTGAGGGAAGCGAGCGAGGTGTCCATACTCACGTGACAGTACTAGGCTCGGAGGGGGGAGGGGTGGTGGCACGAGAGTCGCATCCGGCAAACAAATACCTACTTCACAAGGTCACGTACATCGCCGCAAGCCTGCTTCACATGGTCACGAATCTCGCTTCAAGCCTGCTTCACACGACTCACCATACATGTTACTACTCATAAAATTCACATTTATCATGGAATTTTGTTGCAATTTTTTTACGGTTCCTCAAAAAGACTTCGCTAAACCGTGTTTTTGCTATTTCCGTGTTCGCTATAACGGGATTCTATTGTAGGTCCTTACACACATAAATTATCGTACACGTGTGTGTGGTCGCTCTCTGCAAAGACAAGGTCCCATGAGGCCGGCAAAGTTTGTGCCTAATATTTTATGTTGCCGACGATATTTATGTTTCATTATGAATTCATGCCTGATGTTGAGCAACAGAAAGGTTGTATATGCACATCCAGAGTATCATTTATTCAAAATACGTCACTCTATTGAAAAAAATATTACTATTTAAATAAATTTTATTGCGGCTTTCTTACAAATAAATTCCAAAAACGGTTGTTGCGGTCGCAAGAATTTGTATTTGCCGATAAAGTTTTTGTTTAATTTTGAGCCAAAGAAAGGTCATACGTATATGCGCTCCCATATCTATTTATTCAAAATACTTCTCTCCATTGAAAAATATTACTATTTCAATAAACTTTGTTGTGGTATTCGTGCAAATAACTTCCAAAAACGGTAGTTGCAGATGCAAGAATCTATATCGCCGGCAAAGTTTTTGCTTAATTTTGAGCCAAAGAAAGGTCGTATATCCGCTCCCAGTGTATCTATTTATTCAAAATACTTCACTCTATTGAAAAATATTACTATTTCAATAAACTTCGTTGTGGCATTCTTGAAAATAACATCCCAAAATGGATGTTGCGGGCGCAAGAATTTATGTTATATGCAACGTTTATGATTTATATTGAACTAAACAAAGGTCGTAGATCCATTTCAATGGCATACTATTAAAAATAACACATTTTATTTTAAAAATAAATGTTTATCATTTATATAAACATATAATTTTTGCTCCAAAGAAGAGTGAACGCCGATTCAATGATAAAAACCGGTAAATGTCGACATTTTAGTGGTTGGGGGAACGCCAAAAATTTGTCAAAATTCTAATAATGACTCCTCCGAAATAACAACCCTATTTCCGGGAACCGTGAAGGGTCGTTAAATCGGGAGTTGACTGTACTTGTGCATCTCTGTCTACATATTTTAGTAATTAGTAGTCTAGCAGCCGTTTCCCGCCTTCCCTTTGTTTAGAAAAAACAGTTACTTATGAGCACACACCTCCAAAACAAATGTTGATATTTAAAACTGTTGTAACTTGAAATATTAACAACATCCCTTTAATCATTTTATCAGCATCACTGAACTTTAAAATACAATTCTATCATGTGATTAATTTTTGCAGTTGTGCATGTTTAATAGTTTAATAAATACAAAAAAGAACACTACCTTCCTTTCTCTTTAAACACCATGCAACATAGGCACAGCCCCAAGCAGGTGACCGTTGTAACCGCAAGATGGACTGCCAAGAATATAAGTACTATTACCTCATCTAAGACACTCTTTGAAGACTCCCAACCAGCAATATCTCCCTCCTCCTCATCATCATCATTATCATTCTTCACACTGCCAAGGTCAGCCACGTCTACAAAGTCTGGTGGTTCTGTCTTCACCTTCTGAGAAAGGAAAATATCAGTTTTGTAATACAAACAAAATGTCAAGTCCTTCTACAATGTGACACAGAAATAAGAGTTGACCAACTCACCACAGAAGAAAATGAGTAACTGTCAGTAAAACAGGTCGTTACTGGCATCACTGTTGTGGATTTGGAAGATTTACATTCTGACGAGATATGTGTTTCCTTTGAGCACTCTGAGTTGGTACAGCAACTGCTCTGTAGATCAAAACAGACAGATGTTTATTACTAAACATCCTACATACATACGTGGCTCCAGGTACAGTCTATTCCAAGAATGAGAGTACTAAACTAAAAGCCATGTCGGAATATTTTTGTAGTCTGAATTACTTAAAAATTTATTTTTTTTTAGATTTTATACACTGTCAACACTACTTTGCTTTCACTCATGCATTAAGGGTGCTATCTACCTGGAGTGCTGTCTTGGTAAGGAGAAGAATTAGAATATTAAATTATATTACATAGTGCTGAGTCAAATTTCCAGATATAATATTTGGAAATAGAAAAAAATTATTGCATTGAGATAAGGAAAATATTGCTACCACAATAAATATGTTGGGGGGGAGGGGAGGGGAAAGTACAAGGAGTTGAGTGATTTTTATAATCACAAAAATATCTACTTGTTCGTAGTTTTCATGGTACAGCTACTGAAACATCAACGTGTAAGATTTACTAGCAATGTGTATAGAGAAGAATAAACAAAAGGTCTGTGTTGGTGGTACTGGCATATTTTTTAGGTTCGCCAGCCGACTAAGCCTCACTTTTAATTAAACAAGTACAAACCTCTATCCTTGCTCCCAACAGGGCTCTGCTAAATAAATATTTTTGTTTAGAAAATAAATAACAGAAATTCTCATTTACTATTTGAAATTACATTAAAAAGCTGACAAAAAAGTGCTGTCATTCATGGGATACCTAACAGTGAATACTAATGCAAACCTGAATGCAGAAAAATTTTGACAATTTGAATTACTAATTATTTGCAAAAACCACTTATATTTTAGGCTGTTTCTTCCTAAAATACAAACATTATTATCACAACTACACCTTCTTGTATCAACGCACTTGGAAATTATTGGTAAACATTGTTTTAGATTTGTAAGGAAAATTTTTCGTAGCATCTCATACCAAAACAAAAATAACCTGCAAAAAAAGATAGTACTAATACTGTTTTACTCAACTACCAATAATTATACAATAACTCTTGACGTACCACTTAATGTAGTAAAAGTAGTCGAAAGAGTAATTTCATAGATAATAGATGGCTTGATTTGACACTAGCTATTTAAATTTATTATTCTATAGAAAACACAATAAGCATAGCAATGTCAGGGCTGCTACAAAATATCAGGATCAAATTTCACTGACATTTCCAGGTTTTCCAGATAAAAATTAAGAATTTCCAGCTTTTTTTCACGCAATGAAAAATTGAAATACTGTAACTAACATAAAGTCTGAATAAATTAAATTGAAAGAAAAGTTTTTCTAAAAACCTTTTCTGTAAGCTTTCCAGTTGATCTGCTGTTTACATGTGTTCGTAATGTTTAGCTACTATAAATACAGTACGTTAATAGGAAGTATTTAGTCATGAATTACCAAGATCCATTTACTTTAATTTATTGAATAATGTGCAACAGTCAATATGCAGTTACAAACAGCGCCTTTCTGAACAAGGTATAGTATTACCATGAAAAAATATGGTCAATCACAGCTTAACAATCAAAACAGACGATCATAAACTTATTTTCGATAGTGTGGTGCGGCTTCAGTCACTCAAGTACACGACAGTGCCAGTGACATCCAAAATGGACATAGTACCAGAGAGTTGGTGGTCCTGCGCCTCTTCCTGCGTAACACCATGGGACTGCCCGACTTGCGTCCCGGATCAAGGAGTTTGCTCGGCTGTGGTACTGGGACGGGGGCCACCACAGGGCTCTCCTGTACATCCATCTTGTTCCTGACGTTGGACAGGCCCTTCACCTGCAGCGACTCTGCCGCGGCCAGTAACCCCTCCAGCTCCCCCTCCAGCACCTGCAACCGCGGCACCAGCCCAACTCTAGCTACCTGTACATATAGTCTGTCACACACGTTTTACCTGCAATTAACAGCTTCAGGGCCAAGGAATGTGCTCTAAAAAGATTATACAGCTTCCAATCATGGTATTTCGAGAAACAATACAACTAACTTACATAAACCCGGCACAGACATGCCTTCATCACTTCCAAAATAGCACTCAGCTTAATTGTTTACTCAAATCATGAATATCAGAAGTGAGCAAACAAACCTTTACTCAATTGGTTAACGGTTATAATACGTACTGCATTACTGTTACAGACAATGTTGTTTAGTAAATTAGATAAGAATAGAGTAAAATTTACATAAACATATTTATAAATGAGGCAAAAGAAAACACTTCAAAATGAATTGTACCGTGAATGAATTACGAAAAATTTGATAACTTACAATAAAGGATAACCACACCAAGAAAAATACATGTTTCATTACAAGTGTCATCGCTGTTTTAATTTTTACAAGAACTAGTTTGTCTGTTTTTAAGTAATTTATTAAATGGAAATATTTTTTCACTTCACAAACACAATGTATTTACTTATTTAAGTGAAAGAATTTTTTTGAAGTGTAGGCTATTTCAAATGTGCAGTTAAACTGCAACACATTACGTAGAATCTTAATCTTATCTTGCACACATCAAAATGTGTCAGTTAACCGTCTCCAATTCTGAAACAAAAAATACTATATACTATGTATACTGTATATGTTAATCATAACTAACAAAAAAAAAAAAAACTAAAAGTATTTCATCAGATAAAATCTTGTACACAGCTATGGCATCTCAAATAGCCTACCTGGTTAAAAGTATTAAAATGAGGGAAAGTACATCAAACATCAAACTTTGAAATCCATGTTCCTCAGAAACTATTAAGAGCTAGGAGGAGATTTATTTACACCTATTGGAATGAAGTACTTTTTAAAAATACATATTATAATGAAAAGAATGTGTTACAAACAAGAATAAATCATTCACAAACATTAAACCATTTTTTAAAACACAATCATTGATACTACACAGGATGTAGTTTCCGGTACATTATTTTTACCCACAAAGATGCTTTATGTTTCAAGAAAATTACTAAGGAAATGTAGGAAGAAAATTTCAAAATTTGCTAATTTTCAGGAGGTGAAAATCTTAAAAACCCCAACTTTAAAAATATGTTAAAATTTTGTCACAAGTGGTCATGTGGACGGCGATGGTGTAGGGACAAAATACTGTACTGGATTTTCGCGTAACAACTTTTATGCTAATTTTTTTGATTGGGCATTACGTACTAGGTTAATATCTTACGTTTTCGCTACAACCATGACAAAAAAATTCTCTCATTGAGTTTGCCAGTTATTGTGGTGTAGAGAAAAGCTGTGAATACAATGTATTTCTTTGTCATCGTGTCATGCTGAACAATCTCTTGGATATGGAAGTTCACCTTCAGACATATGCCAGAAGTCCAACAATGGAGATGCGGACTTTTACAAACTTTTTTAACAATGAATTAATACATCATTTCACTAATTAAGTAATGATATTTTGTATTATAACAAAATAATTTATATAAACAACTATCCACAAACAGTATCGATCTTTGAAAGAATTGTGCAATGGGAGTGCATGACTGGATTCAGTTCCTTGGACGTACTCCATTGCAAATTGAATGACTGTCAAAGAAAACTAAACAAATAAAAGAAAACCATAATATAAGCAGAGTATGCTTTAGTCAGCAAGATACATACACAACAAGAAATTCCAAAATGGAATAGGGTCAAATAGAAACAAGGAACAAACAGATAATAAATGAAAATAATAACAAATAAAATAAAAAACCAAGTAACATGCGACACAACGATGAGACGAAACAACAAACACAGGAGATATCAGACACGAACAGAAAAATAACAAAAAGACACAACAAATAGATGAGACAAAACGCAAGAGATAACAGACATATACAGAAAAGACAAACGACACAATGAAGAGACGAAACAAGGCACAGCAGTTTTCCAGACAGACAGTGTTACGACGTTTCGGTAACTGGAATCTGTTCCCGTCATCAGGTAGACACACAGGGTTCAGGAACACAAGTATGACTGATGAGGAGACTGGAAAAACCATGCGTTTATATAGGGTAAGCCCACTTATTCTGCTCAGCCAATGGGAGACGAGCTGTCTCCTGATTGGTCGCGCAGCATAGATTGACTCTGATTGGTTGTGATGGGTTGAGTGTATGTTTTTGTTTTGTGCTGTAAAGTTGTTTCATTCTTAATCAATGGGATCCACATATTTTTAAATTCAATACTCTGTTGACTGAAAATATTGCTATTGCCAATAATAAAGGCTGATTCTTTGATTTTTCTTTTAATTTTGTCAGTTTCCTGTGTAAGTGGTTTCGAGTCTTCCCAAAGAATTTTGTGGCTATTTTCACACTTGAGTACTGTCAATGTATCTGTACTATTTGACAAAGTTTCTACCTTGGACAACATTTTGGACAAATCTGGAATTCCTTTTCTGTTTTTCCTTACCGTACCGCATGCATTAGTCTGTTTAGCATGCAAAAAACAAAATAGCTGTGGACTTGTGTACCAGTTATCAACATAAAGTGTGTGACCTTTATCGAGGTATGGTAACAAAAGTTTGTGCACAACAGCTCCTGAGATACCAAAATTTTCTGGATCTTCGACATTTGTTTGAGCTCCACAATAAGTTATAAAATCAAGCATATAGCCGGTTTCCACATTGCACAGTACAAAGAACTTTATTCCAAAACGGTGTCGTTTGGATTTTATATACTGTTTGAATGACAGTCTACCTTTGAAAAGCACGAGACTTTCATCTATGCACAAAGTTTTGAAATGGTACAAGATTATTTGCAAAACAAGCCTTCACAAGCTCAAAAATAGGCTTAATTTATCTTAGCTTGTCACCATCTTCTGGCTTTTCATTGTCAGAAAAATGAAGCATGCTAAGAAGTACAATGTATCTGTCATGTGGCATTATTTGGGAAAATATTGGGGCATGCATAATTTAATCTGTTGACCAGTGTTCTGCAATGGTAAGATGTTTATTTCTAACCATCAACATTGTGATGGCATGAAAAACATAAATTTCATTACAGTTTGTGTCAGTCCATTTTGTAACTCGCGAATGAGGGCCGAGTTCCGTGTTGTTTATAGTTTTTTGGTGGTACCTATTATTTTCCAAAGCAACAATATTTGCACAGTCATTTGTTAGTAATAACTCAAAAAATTCAAGTTCGGTTGATTCTGAAGTAATAATGTTATTTGTTACACCTGAAAAACTCGGATAAAAATTATGTACCAAAAGTTTTTTACCTCCATTATGCCAGGTGTAGGAAGTCTTCACTGTTTTCGCATTTACATTTATGTTTTCAACACTTTCATCACAATCCCTTGATACACCTGTCACGCAATTTTCCTCACTTTCAAAACTAGAAACATCGGAATCTAAAGAGTTGAAATAATCAATTTGTTATTCTGGTCGCAAAACGTCTGCCCGCCGTTTCGACGTCATGCTTGCGTCATGAAGCATTTGCGGTAAATACTGCGAAAAATAAAAGACGTGTGTTGTTCAGAAACAGCTTTATGTGCCCTCTGTTGTGGGGAAGAGAAACTACGTGAAGTTCCAAGCAAAACAGATAGCACTCGCATACGATCACAGCAATACGTGAGCCGTAATAAAATAAAATAGAGCGCGATAAAAAAATGTGAGTGTTGTTTGCAAGAAGCTTTGTGTGCGCTCTGTTGTTAGGAAAAGAAACTAATCAAGGTTTCAAACTTTCAAGTGACGTAAACAGATAGCACTTGCTTCTAAAATGTGAAATATGCGCGCGAGTACAATCATTAGGCACAGTAAAAAGAAAATAGTGAAATTGAGTTATCTCGAGCATAGCAATGGCGTGCACAGTTACACAGCTCGAGATAACTCGAGCGTAGCAGTTAAAGGGTTAAACAAAGTATGTCAATCAAAACTAAGATACTCCTCATTTCAAGTTACTTTTTATTTTATTTATTTGTTTATTTATTTAAAACGACTTATTTTTAAGTGTGGCGAAGTTAAGGCAGAACTGGCTTGTCTACCGCTAACCACACGTAACCACAGTTTAATTCTAAAATATATTTTCACGTCAAAACAAAAAACGACGCTGCATTAAGATTTTTAAAATTAGAAATCATTTACAGCACCATTCTTCTAGTAAAAGGTACCATCATCTTAAATTTGTCGACAATATCTTCAATGCTTGCTTTTATTGCCAAGGTCTGTTAAACAAATCAATGGGACCGTCATGATTCTTCAGTCGAACATTTGAACATTTTTCAAAAACTTTTTTAACATAAGCAGCTTGAAAATGGGATAACAGAAAAATTTTGGCAAAGACGGACACAATATTCATAAGTTGTTTTCTTGTCGAATTCCACCATTCACTTAGCCAGTAAACTATCCTAAAAATTTAAATTCATGTTTCCTTTCCTTTGCTACACAACAACTTAAATTAACACAGACATCACAGCTTCTTTTACACATGATTTACCTATTTAAACATTTTTAAATAGAATGAAGGAATATATAGATATTAGACATCTGCAGTGCCCCTCTTAGTTAACTTTAATTGTCTCTCAACCCAGCAAACCATATGTGGCTATATACACTACTAGCTGGTTCCCGCAACTTCATTTGTGGGATTTTCAATTTAATGTGACAGTATTTCTAAAACAAAAAAGTTTTGAAAAGTGTTAAATGGGGCAAAATTATGTTAAGGGTCATCAATGTGTGTTTTAGAAACATTTTGGAAAGGAAAATTGTTGTACAAATATTTTTTGTATCCATTCCTGCCACTGTACCCTGTTTTGCCTTCCACCGGCCCCGAACTATACATTATTCTAGTAGAAACCAATTTTTTTTTCTTTAAATAAAAAAATTTTTGGGCATCTCGTTCTGCCCCTATACCTCATTTTGACCTGCCTCCCTCCGAAAGCTTTTTTTCGCACTAAAAACTTTGCAGACGCATGTACAACTCGCCAAAGTTTTATAGATTTTTTTACTAAGTTTTTTGGGTGTCTATTTTGCCCCTCTACTACATTTTGCCCCCCTGCTTAAAAAACAATTCAAACCACTCACAAAACTTATTTGTTCACTAATTTTTTTGGGTATCCTGTTCTATCCCTCTACCTCGTTTTGCCTTCCCTCTCCCAATTTTTTTGCAGAAATTTCATCACAGTTGAATGACTGGTATAGAACAGCATACGCTAGCAGTCTGCGCTCAGCATTGCCCAAGCATATAACTAGAAACCAAGAGTATTTACTTCTATTGAAAGACCTCTTTGTATACCAAATTAATAGCTCGTCCATTAAGTGTTAGGATAACCAAGCTGCAGGTTGAGCTTACTCTGCAGCTGGCTACGTAGCTATATCTGTCATGTGAAAAACTGTCCTTAGTCTATCCCTGCCAATCTTAACAACTGTCCCTGACATGATTTATAGTCATAGCAACACAGACCTTGAATATGAGAGAGTATTTGTATAGTATAAAAGTATACGTGGCATGATGACTCATTTACATCTAGCATGTAAATACAATATTCAGTCACTGGGCACACAGAGGTTGTACAACCGTATGTAACTGTATCAATACACAATGTTAACGTCCCTATAAATTATGTACTTCTCTAATGCTGTACTTTTTTACTGTAGATTGTCTGCTTTGAGAGGATTATGAAGACTATACAGTTCACCCCCGCCCCAAATGAGTATTTGAGAGTTATTTTTTTCTCATAACAGAGTGTCTACCCAACCCATCCAACAAAATTCAGTGCCTTCTTCTGTGATCTATGGGGACATATAAAAAGTTCTTTTGACCTCGTATGTGCGCTTAGTAATCACTTATAATGTCATTACAGTTGCAAGATTTAACTATTTACAAGAACTATAAAATCAATGATTATATATATTTTCTTAGTATTTTAGCCCTCAATTTTGAGCAGTTCTTTCGTTTTTTCTTCCAGCAGATTCTCTTATTTTAACTCTTAACAACTTGATATTGTGTGCTGCTCTATTTGACAATAAGGTAGCAATTTTAGAAATATACTCTCGGGAACCATCAACAAATTGGAGGAGGAGGAGGGAAAAAAAAAAAAAAAAAAAAAAAA
>PNEQ01025565.1:0-17583 GCA_003012365.1 Medauroidea extradentata
AAATTGTTTATCTACCTCTAAATCAAGTGAATCTTTTCTTTATATTCATCCTCCTGCTCTTCGTCCTTTTCACGGACCCACGACAACGAGAAACGATTTTGGTGCCTACCCTGAAGCTGTTAGAGCCGTGAGCAGTTAAGAACCCTGTTAATGTATCGCACCCTGATATAGCATGGTGTGGAGGCCGGTACCAGTACATAACGCATTTGAAGCGCGGGGGCATCATTTTAATCTGTTATCCTAGTAGTTTTTGTATTTGTTTTGTTACAGGTTTTACACATTAATTCTTTTGTAATCGTTATGTTTATTGAGCGCGCTGCGAAGTGTTTCTCTTAGTGACTAATTCATGGTGTACACGTTGTAAGTAAACCAATCATAAAGTTGATAGCAATTACCAAAAATATCAAATCATTAATAAACTTGTCATCTAATAATACAAGGGATCACATTACGCTGGCGCAATAAGTATATTCAACTATTACCACAGTAAACGCCATCGTAGTATTATAAGATAAAAAAACAACTTATCAATCAATAAAGTGAACGTTAAAAAATTGTTGACGATGATATCGGCACGAAAGAACCACACATATATTGTTTGTAATCATCACGAACGTAATGAAACTTAAAAATGAAAAAAGTAGCTACTGAAAACTCTTCGGTTACACATACAGTGAATTGAACTACCAGATTCAAACAAAGTTATTGGAAATTGCTTTGATAGTTAGCCATTTATATTTATTGTTTGTATCCGACACTCAAGACTGCCCCCCGTAAAACTGACAATATGAGAAACAGTCGTTTCTCATGTCAATCCGAGTAAATTGAAAGTTTTGTCTTACCGCTATACGAATCATCATTGCAAAACACACTTTTTTGGAAAACTGTAGAGTGGAATTTCTAAACGATCTAAGTGCCAAAAATATTCTTTCGAGATAAAAGGGAAAACCAGCGATGCAAGAGTATGTGTACATATGGGACATGCAATCGTTAAATGAACATAAATATTATTAGGACAATTATAGGGAATTAGTTCTTACAGCAAGACATAGGCACTGGCACATGGTTATATTGAAGTAATTTTGGCACTTAGATCAATTAGAATTTCCACTCTACAACTGTTGTCTCTTAACTCTCTCTTTACTAACTACTGTTTTTTTAATTATTAGTGTTACAAAAAAAAAACAAGTACCTATCATGCTTTTTAAGAATCTTAGAAGACCCCAAAACCCCTGACATTATTTTAAGTATCGTGGAAGTTATATATATGTTGGCACAATTCTGTGTCAAAAAACAAATTGGTATCTCAATAGGTATAAAAGATACACAAGCATGATTAAAAACACATTTGCATCTTCTCAAAACTGCGTGGGGTTGAATTTTTAAATTAATTTTATAGTTTTTGCCTAAGACTCTTAGATGTCTCCTTAAAACTATATATGTCTAGGACCGAATGTTAACTTTGAGCATTAATATGTCAGATAGTTTATTCAATCTCTAGTCTCTTGAATTAATAAGATAGCCACGGCTTTGCCTTATTTCATTACACGAAGTAGCAATTTTTTTTTAAAATAATAAAATACATCTAGAAGTTAGTAAGGACCCCAACTTTTCATGCCCCAAAGCATATCAGGAATCTTTAAACTAACATGATTGAACTCAAATTGACACCAGTACCTTACACGGGATTCGAAACCGCAACCTCCCACACTGTAGACAAGTGTTCCAACCATATTGTGCTATGTAAGTTCGACAGCAGTTACAAAAAATCTACATTCGCTGTATTAATAATTTTGTGATGGAAATATTTGCTTTTCGAGTGATGTGTCTCGAGAGGTTTACAAACAAAGTTTACCTCGCCAGAAATAGAGACAAAAATAAGGACATAGGCTTTGTAAATTACAGTAGAGCTGGTCTTATGGAGAATAAAGTACTACTGTATTTAATCGGGTTAAATGATGTTCGGTATAGCCTACCGCAAAATTGATTATTTAAGTCCACCTACCAAGTTTGTAGCTGTGGAGTTTTAAAGCGAAATAAGAATTTAAAAAATTTATTCTAAAGGGATTAGTTTTACAGATAAAAGCCTCAAAATATATTCTACGTACAGCTTATGGAAGAATATTGTAAAGTAAGATATTTTCGGCATTTTATAAATTCAGTACTTAATAATTAAAATGTTGATGTAATTTGTTATACATAAGAAAATAAATTATGCAGAAATATTTTTTAAAAATTACTTTTCACAGCAATTTTACCAAGAATATATTTTATGAATAAGTTATGTTTTAAACTCTTCTATCGAAAATTAAGCTGCTACGGTGGCCGAATGGTCATATAACTTGCCTGTCACTACGGCGATTATGTTTCGTCTCTCGACGTGGTCAATCTCCGATATTTTGCTTGTGGGAAACGTGACGATGTTGCCGCTTACCTGTGGGTTTTTCTCGGTTATCTCATGTTTCTCCCGCCCTCTCATTCCGTTGCTCCTCCACCGTATGGTCTCATTTCTTGTCATCTTTCAGGGTATGTATATGGCTACGGGCGCCCAGGTAGAAGTTTGAACTACAGTTCCCTCCACGAGCGATATTTATTTATTTATCTATCGTGAATTAAGTATTTTGAATTTATTCTTAACTGAAGTTCCGTGGCTACAAATGTAGGTAGGCAGAGTTCTTCAGGCGGCCGTCTAGTCCTAACGTACAAACAGAGAAACAGTCATACCACTTTCGTTTTCAATTAACATAATTCATTGACTATTTTAATCAGGTAGTCATATCTCTACATGCCATTCATAAAATACTAATGAACAAATTTGAATTACATGTATATCAAACTGTTGTCATGACTCCATCCAAAATAACTGGCAAGGGTTTTTAAGGCACGATGCTGGCGTGGCTAGGTTTATGTAGACCGAATGTTCAGGAGGATTATGACAATAACCAAATTATATATCCATTACAAAAACAAGACAAAAAAGTTAACAGTAGCAGAGCATTCGCCGTCTGTAAAAATAAAAGTATATTTCAATAAAACCAAAGCTAAAGTCAACACCGACGATTACAGAACAAGAACACTACGAGTTACGATTGAAATCCTGAAACACCCTGGAAATGTAAACCGAGATGATGGAAATAAAGTTAATAAAACCTGAGGTTCGTTTAAAAAAAAAAAAAAACTGGCGAAATGACCTGCCAGGTTACAAACATGGCAAGCATAGCAGCCAATCAGAAAAGTCCATCTTCGAATGGCAGCCGCAACAGAAGTGAATGATAGTGATTGACTGTCCATGAGGCACTTGGAAAACTTGCTTTGTCCCGTTAGCCGACTGGACATCTTTAATAAAAGAGCCTCATTTGCACAGAGTCGCCTTGCAATGTTCGGCGAAACGTTGGTTATTGTAATCTACCAAGCGCGTCTCCTGCCTGAGATCTGGACTATCAATAAACGTATCTAATGATCTGAAAATGCTTGGAATAAACGTAGTGGTAGTGGAGTATACATTATATATTCAACCACACTAACATGCTATAGTAGATTTATAATGATTAAAACTACATGACATGTGAACGTATACTGAAATGCAAATCCCAATATTTTGTTACATTTTGCATTATTGTAGGCAGATTAAAATTAAAGGAACGGCAAAATTTGAGATAATATTTTTCGCATTATGCTGACAGGTGAGATAGAACAGTCATCATTTGCTCGTACTCACTAACAATGTAAATTAATTAGAAAACTTAGCTTCCAAAGCCTTTGCAGAAAACTTATTACGAGAGGATTTTACCATTGTGTCGTTAACATACACTAACAATATACAACGCCAGCTGTTGCTGGCGACTTAATTGACGCAGAACTTCCTTTTAAGTTACAAAAATTGATACTCCAAGGGCATGTGTGCAATCAAAAACGTTTAAAAATAACTTACCACCATAACCTATAGTATTGGTCTTACCCTCAAGAATGTCACGTATTAGTGTAAGAAACAGTCTATCCCGTGTCAAGTCAACTCCAGCTTTTCTCACAGAGGACTCGCACAAGAGCGGAAGTGTGTACGTTCGACACGTCATAACTACCGTTGTCAAAGATAAACGTGAAGACTTGAGGGTGTGTTTAGCCAGCATCTATATCAGTGGTTTTCGAACAATGGTCCGTAGACAAAAGGTAGTTCGTGAGAGCTTTGAGAGTCGTACACGGGCTAATATGTCAGTTCATTTGGTTTCCCTCATTTATAATTCGCTTCAGTGCAATTGCTGTCACTTATGCGAGCAGCTTAAAATGTATACTATTTTCAGCCATTTCGTATCTTTCAGCGCGTAATTGCTAACGACTGGAAATATTATAACCTCTCTGGACACGTCACTTGATGGTTGCGCATGTAAGGTAAATTGTGCAGTCAGTATAAATCCATACAGTTTGTTAAAACAAAGTTTTATTAATTATATAAAATTCAATAATGTCTATTTCGGTAGCTTTGATTTCAATATTGTTGCATTTAAATAAGCAAATACATGGAACTATATCGCGTAATTTCACTGCCAACCATACAAGCAGTAAAGCAACTAGAATTAATGTTGAATTATATGAAGCAACGACTAGTGATATTTTTCAAAGGTAAAATTTTTTGTGTTCACTTTATCCCGAATGACCTATAATAGACAGCATTTCGTATGAAACTACGTGTATATTGCTGACAAGTATCATGTTATGTTGTAATTAATAACATTAATTTTCCTTACCACAGTATTGTTTTACTGGAGAACATAACGCCACAAACAGAAAATATTACCTGCAAGGTCAGCAGCGAAAAAATCTAGAAGATGTAAAAATAACGAAGTGCCATAAGTTTTCTTCGTAATGTGAGAAGGCGGAGTTGTGTTTACGTACACAAGTCGCAGCTCAGTAGCCAGCAATCATCTTTGCGTTGTGATAGTCCGTCCTCTTTTCTGTTGTGTATTGTTACCATGACTTCGAAGATGAAATATAATAGCAATTACATCAAATAAAGATTCACCGTAATCTAAGTAAACAAGGAGGTATTATCTAAATGTGTAATTTGTGTCATGGTTATTAGTAGCGACGCATTAAAACCTGCGAAGCTGGAAAGCCATTCATTCTAAATAGAAAACGATGAATATTTAGTTTCCCAGTGATTTTTCACAGATTCAAATGTTTAAAACTCCTTCATTCGGAATTAGTGGAAAACCTACAGATTGCATCAACGAAATAAGTAACGAGAATTTGTTTTAAATACATGTAAAAAAAGCTAATTTTACGTAAAACGTAATTTTGATTATTTAAAAATTGTGTTATATGATCAATGAATTCAAGTGCTAAAGAATAAAATTAAAAGATTAACAACGATAATCACATCCAAGACCTTTGACACATCACGCCAATATTCTAACCACTAACCCAATTTGAAATTTTGATCGATATGCTTGGCTTAGAAGTACCTTCTTGTTTTTTTTTAATATCAGTTATGTGTGTTAAGTTTTGACAGGCCTATCTTAACAATAGACTATTTATAGCGGAGTGTGAATTTTTGAGACGAGGGTAATTTAATGAGTGTAACTGAACATTACTAAAGTTCAACTACCCACAACAACCGAACACAATGCAGACCTGCAGTATAGTCGACACTGTGCATCGAAGTGTAACTAATCAAAACAAATAATTCTCTTAAAAAACTAGCAAAAATTTAAAAGAAAGCTTGCTTTAGAAACGGTGGTGCGCTGTATGTTATACGTAGACTAAAATCATGTGAAACTGTTGAAATTACATTTCAGGTACTGATTTAAACCGTAATTTTCACTTTACCGAGTAAAAAGTAGAATTTTTACATCATAAATAGTGACATATACTTAGTCAACCTGTTACCCAATCTGTATTTTTTGCTCACCTTTTCTATCAGTTAAAGTTGACAAAACAACAGATTCGCCAGTGAAAAACCTTACAACTTATTTAAACTGTGAAAGTTTCTCTAATTCAAATTTAGAGTGTTTTAAAACAGTCCATCAAAACTTAAGTGATTGTTCTCCTGAAACTTTTCAGGAAAAGTCTGAAAACTTGAAGAAAATTAAACAAGTGAAAGCTGGTAGAATATTACAGTAGTTGTAAGTTTCTCAGTTAATTGTTAAGACAAAAATCCTCATACGATTGGGAGAAAACTAGGGAAGCAATGTTTGGTAAAATCTGTCTAACAAGTTTGAAGCGAGGAGGCTACGAAGAATGTGCGAGAAATCACTATAAAACAACACTGTCAAGTAGTGTATCGATGACCAGTCAAATGACGTACAAGACTGACTAATTTCAGTAAAATCCTCTCCATATTTTAATCTGCAGTATGACGAAAGTACTTATATTTCTCAGTTGAGTCAGTTGCTGGTTTTGTACTTTTTTCAGCTTATAGCACAATTAAGGAAGAGTTGTTGTTATGCAACGAGTTGAAGGCAACATTAAATGAAAAGATGTAATCACAATAATCAGGGATTATTTTCAGAAATATAATTTAGATTAGAAAAGACTTGCTGGATTTTACACGGATGGAGCACCAGCTATGCTAGGATCGCGTTCTGGCTTAGAAACTAAATTGGTGAAAGAAAAAACTTCTCCACATTGACGACTCTCTGCATCATTGATCGCCAAGCCTTAATGTGGTGTTCCTGTATTTGTACCAGATATGGTTTATTTTATAGACATATATTCTGAGTAATGAATATTTTCTAGCTTTGAAAATTTTTGTATAGTGGCGTGTCAAAGCAAAAATTTGCATAAAACGGTTTTATACAAGAAAGGTGAACCAACTGACATACAGAAATAAAATAATTTACAGTGAAGACCAGTGTCACGTGCTATTTCTATATGTATAACACTGACTGACTGAAATATCAAACTGCAGCCCAAACCAATGAACCTCGAAAATTTTTGTGTGATCGTAGGCGAGCACTAAGAAGGAATTTTTCGAAATTCGACCTCTAAGGGTGTGAAAAGGGGTGAAATGTATTTTCGAAGAATCGTCGCTAGAGCTTGAACCCGACAGCCTATCATCGAGATTTTTACTTCAATGGGACACACAAAAAAATCATACGACCGAATTTCAGGATTCTTCGTAAATAGGGTGAAATGACCTTAAATGTGTTTCCGATTAACTAACGATAACTATCGAACCCTTCGGATAAAGATTAGATTTTTATTTTAAAATGATGCTTATGTAAAAACATAAAAAGTTTATTTTCCTTTTTCTTAATTTCATCCCCCAAGCAGTAAAAAGGGGGAAATTATGATGTTATGAATTGTCTGTATAGTTAGAACACAATTGGCTATCATCGTGATTTGTACATTAATTGGCTACGTATACAAATGACTAATACATGACTTCAATGCGGTTTGATATTTAATAATTAAGGGGGTGAAAATACGTGAAAGGTGTTTCCGATTATTCCTCCATATCAAACCAATTGAGACATAGAAGTGCTCTTTGCTTTAGATTCATGCTTACGTAAATATACAAAATATCATTTAAATACGTTTTCCGAATTCGGCCCTAAGGAGGTAAAAAAAGGTTAAACGTGTTTTATATTTCACAATCAATATACAACTACCTTATTGATCTTAAATATGTCGACACAATTTTTGTTAAGTATTGATGCTTACTCAAATACCTGAAAAGTAATTTCACGAATTCTTGAAATTTCCTATCTAAGGAGGTGAAAAGGGGTGAAAAATTATTAAATGTGTTTTCAATTAATTGTCGATATACAGGGTGCGGTTGAAAGACCTCCCCTATTTGAAAGGCAGCGTGTAGCGGACAGCGACATCGTAGAATGGTGGGGGGCATGTCTTTGAACAGCTGCATACGTGCCATTTGCAGTGTACGCCATGGCGTGGTCAGGTGAACATCGCGCTTTTGTCGTGGAGCAGTTTATTCAAAACGGCGGTTCACCGATTACTACTCAACGTGCCTTCCGTACTCACTTTGCCTTCGGTCGACATGATCCTGTTCCTGATAAGAAAACCATTTATTCGTGGGTGTCAAATTTTCGAGCGACAGGTTCTGCATTGAAACGGAAACCTCAAGGTCGACGACGGACTGCTACAGGCCCGGCAAATGTTGCTGCAGTGAGAGCTTCAGTTCAACAATCTCCTCAACGTTCCGCAAGAAAACATGCGGTAGCCTTGCGTTTATCTGATCGAAGTGTGAGAAGAATCTTGCATCGAGATTTGAAAATGCATCCCTACAAGATTGTATTGGTGCAAGAACTTAGTGGAAGAGATTACGAAGTCCGTTCAACATTGTGTCAAGACACGCTTCGGAACATTCACCGAGAAGATGTTATGTTTTCAGATGAGGCACATTTTCATCTGACAGGTACAGTAAACAAACAAAATTGCAGGTACTGGGCTGAGAACAACCCCCAGGAAATCCATCAACAACCCCTTCACATTCCCAAAGTAACCGTGTGGTGTGCTGTTTTTAATTTTGGTGTCGTTGGTCCGTATTTTTTTGAAGAAAATGGCATGACTGTTACTGTAAACAGCAATCGCTACTGCGCCATGCTTCGTGACTTCCTACAGCCAAAACTACGCGACCTGTTTGATGACCTTGACAACGTGTGGTTCCAACAAGATGGTCCACAGCCCACACAGCACGTCAATAGATGACATTGGTGAGGGAAATGTTACCTGGGCATGTCATTTCTTTGCGTGGTGATATTGGGTGGCCTCCCCGTTCGCCAGACTTGACACCCTGTGACTTTTTCCTGTGGGGCTTTCTCAAGTCCAAGGTGTACCAACATCGCCCTCAAACTTTACAAGCCCTCAAGGAATTGATAACTCAAGAAGTTGAAGCAATCACGCCCGACATGACTCGTAGAGTAATAGACAACTACAGAGAACGGTTCAACCAATGCATCAACATTGGAGGCGGCCATTTGCGTGACATAATTTTTAAAACACATTAATAGTGTGTATTCTTAAACTGCATTATGTGTTCTCATCGTTAATAACAATAAAATTGTCCTATCTTACTTCATTTTTATTAGCGTTCCTAACAGGGGAGTTCTTTCTGCCGCACCCTGTATATTGAACCTAGCAGGCTATTTTATAGTGTTATTCACGTACAATAGTTATAAACGTGATTAAAGGGTTTTTCGAATTTTAGTCTCTTAGAAAGTGAATATACCGGGAATCTGTTTTAGATAGATCCTTGATGTATACAAAACCCGTCGAGACATTCCGTTTATTTTTGCTTCAGGATGATGATTAGGTAGTGGCCGCAAAAATGATTTAAGGATTTTTCAACATATGTACTCTCAGTACTGTAAAGGGGTGACATGTTTTTTTTTTTTTTTTTTAATTAAACGCTGATTTAGCTTTGGGTAATGATTTACCCTTCAATAGAATACTCGTACAAATGCTTAAAACGTGAAATTAAGTTTTTTTTTTTTTTGTAATTCGCTCTCTAAAGTTGTGAAATAGTGTAACATTTTGTTTTCGATCAGCCCATGATATCTATCTAACCAGCAGAGATATTAAATGTTAACAGCATCACATGGATGCTTACGTGAACGCTTTAAAAAAGTTACATAATATTTTTTTTTTCTGTATATGATAACCAAATTATTAAGGGAGAAACTTACAGGTTGTAAACTTCTCAATGCAGACAGTTCGAAAAGCAGATACGACCAACGAAAAATAATTTATACCGAAGTTTCAATCCATAATTCTTTCCCTCAAGATTAATCTCAAGGTTCGGGCACCAGTTGCGTTTCTTCCTAATGGCGCTAAACTTTAAACGAAGGTTTTGTAAAAAAAAATATGTTATTGAGGGCACAGTCACCAACGATTGTGCTCGGGGGAAATAAGTTTTCATACCACGCCAACTACGTATTTCATCCGATTACATTCTTATAAGAGACTGTGATTACACCTTAAGGTCAATTTTGTTGTTACTACAAATAAGGCCGAGGATAAGTCGTTGTTACTGGCAGAGACTTAGGATTGTGTTTCGCGTGGACATCTATAGCTATTTAGACTGCTGTAGAGTAAGCTCAAATAGTAATTTGCAAGTAATTCTAACACTCGAGAGCTGAACTGCTAATTTAGTGTACAAAAAGGTACTTAACTTAAAGTAAATATTATCTACTACGAGTAATGCATGCGCGCAAAAGCGTGGTAGATCTGATAGTTGAACAATAAGAGATAATCAATAATAAGTTATGATTCCCACTTTTCATGCCTGGAAGTGTATAAGGATTATAAACTATCATGACATATCTTAAATTCACACCAGTGCCTTACACAGCATTCGAACCCAGAACCTACTGCTCCGTAAAGTGATGTTACAACCACATTGAGCTATGCATTTTCGGCAGCAAGCAAAAAAAAAAAAATTACTTCCACTGTACGTAACAATACGACTTCAGAGAGAAATGCTGTTATTATTTCTTGACGGTAATGCTTGCTTTTGGGGTTATCTATCTCAAGTGGTTTACAAATTAAGTTTGGCCCGCCAGAATCAGTCAGGGACGAGTACTAGGATATCAGAACTTTAGAGACAGTCTTCTGATGACTAAAGTACTGCTATATTTAATTGGATTAAAGGATGATTGTTATGCCACGAAAATATATGTTTAATTCCACCTATACTCCATTTCATATAAGTTTGTATAAATCTGACAGCAACTTATGGGCAATAATTTGTAATATTATATTATTTGTGTCACTACACAAGACAAACTTTGCAGTACAAATGCTGAAATAAACATTTCTGGCTTGTTTTAGTGCTAAAAATATCTTGCATTGTTCAACAAATTGCAAAATACTGAAAATTATTGCCCACAAGTTGCTGTCAAATTTATCCAAACTTATGTGAAACAGAGTATACCAAGTTTGCAGCTATGGAGATTAAATGTGAAATAAATGCTAAAATAATTTATTTTCCTTGCCATTATGCCAAACATTTTCTTAAAAAAAAAAAAAAAAAATGTGGTCATACCACTCGCCACTCGCTAAGGAGATCAGGGTTCCATATTTGGCGGGGTCTTTCTCCGACTTTTCGTATTTGTGAAACGTGGCGGACGTTGTCGTTTGCCAGTATCTCCCTATTCCTCGCCCTTTTCATTCCATCACTTTCCCACGGGCGTCCAGTTTGAAGTCTGCACTCAATGTGCGATACTCTTCCGTCGGATACCTTCCCCAAACAATATTTATTTACAGATAATTAAGAACTTTAGCATTGATTCCTGACTGAAATTACGTGGCTACAAGGCAGGTAGTCAGAGCCCTCAAGGGCTTTAAATACATTGGACTGTGTTCGTGAATATTTCTTTTTACAAAAAAATATTTCACGAGTATTCATTTTGTCATAATACGAGTAGAAAATTCACTTTACAAGATAACGTAAAGGTAGTTTTAAAACAACATGTTTGTTAGAAAAATTATTACGAAGCCCCTCGAAATGAATAAAAAGAGTTTTTTTCAACCTGTTATATCTGAGAAACTACTCACGGTATTCGTGTGAAACTACTCTAGAAACACGCAATGCACTTGGCTTAAAACTTTCCATCAATAAAAATGTGGGGTGACCCTAAGCTACAAGGGGAAAAATTTGTATGCTAATTTAAAAATTAACTTAATTAATTGGATTATACTTTGTAATATGCTTATATTTTAATGCAAAATATCAAATACTAATGGTTACATATTTAAAACAAGTGTTGTAATCACGTCAGCCGAACAACTCGCAGATGTTTAAAAGGCACCATAATCGTGTGGGTTTGTTTGCATATGTCAAACTGTCATGAGATTAATGATAAAAACAAAATAATATAGCTATAAATAAATACAAAATAAATTAAATAATATGTTAGCAATGTCAGACCATTCATCGACTACAAAACATGATGTATAGTTCAATTAATTTGAAGCTATAGCCAACATAAACAATAACATAGCAAGATCAGTACGAGATACATCGAAGTTATGAAACATCCTCAAAATATAAACATAGCTATTGGATATAAGGTAATTAAATATGTGGTTCACTCTTTAAAATACTCAAATGACCTGCCAGGCCACAAACATTGTTGGCAACCACAGCATCCAATCAGAAGATACCAACAGCGAATGGATGCTGCAATTCAAGTGACTGCCTTAATTCGCGCAGAACTCCATTTAAGGTTACAAAATAAATATTTAAATGCATGTGTGCAATAAACAATATTTAAAAATTTGTATCATTTGAACTTATAAGTTTTAAGTTTCATCTCATGCGAAAATGTAAAATTCAAAAGCAGTTTATTCCGTCTCAACATAACTTAAAGTGAATTTTGAGGTTTTGTCCTTGCGATTTATTTATCGTCGTTACGAAACACACATATATAGTAAAGGGAAACAACTGTAAATTGTTATTTCTTTAACGGATTCTGTTAAAATAAAGGATATGAATACAATGAGGCTACTGCTGTCAAAGATAATGGTGAAAGCTTGAGAACGCGTTCAGCCAGCCTTTGAATGCAGCGCCTGCAGTAACAAGTCTGGCTGAGCTTTTCAAACACAAACTTTCATAAAAAGGCAAATACCATCTCGGTGACGAATATGATATGTAAGGTAGAAGTTGTTTCTTGTGCGAAATGTTGTAGTTTACGAAGTCAGTTTGTGTGTTACGAATTTTAATTTCTGTTTCCTGCGTAATTAGGTATTGTTATTTTCGAAGAATAATATATTTTAGACTGTTTATGCTGTTTTTTATCAACACTATCAACATGTAGGACTAAGTTATATATCCTTGGTGTCATATTTTGATACAAATATTTTACATAAACCTTATTTGACAAACTTTTGCTTTCGTAACTCAGCTTTCGGCTGTCCTTACAAACGTGTTTGATAATTTAGCTATAGCAAACTAATATAGCGTCTGAATTTCATGTCAGTTGACCTAATAAATTTTAACATTATCATTACACCACCGATGGAATATTTTATAAAAAATTTGTTTGTCTTATTAATAATTTTTTCCCCAGTTGAATTAGACAATAACAGAAACAAATTTACAGAATAAAACATGAACTAGTTTAAATAAGACTATGTCGCTGAAGAAAAGTTTAAAAACAATCTAAATATTGCAGCATATAATAATTTTATTGATATATTTTTAAAATAATGTCATTAAAACATAAACAGTAATAATATTGAAATTCGAGGGCCAGATGTCACTGAGTTTTCACATGTTAAAATTATATTTTTATGCAGGCGTGTGTGTCTTCATGAATGTTTTACGATACGTTGCATAAAAATACGTTTAGAATGCTATTATGACTCTTTGGGACACATTAGTATATTACGTTAATCAATATTTGCAAATAATAACATAGTTATGTTTAAAAACATGTCTGACTTCTGCTCGAGATGATTAATATACTGTATATGTTTTTCAAAAACTTTGTGACAAAAATTGAAAATATAAATGATAAATCTTAGTTAATTTAGTCAATAGTCTATCTATGATTGTGTTCACGACATTTGAGAAAAGTTTATTGATATATATATATATATATATATATATATATATATATATATATATATATATATATATATATATATATATATATATATATATATATATATATATATATATATATAGAGAGAGAGAGAGAGAGAGAGAGAGAGCATTAAAAGAGGACGGCTTTAAAAACAAAAAATGACAAAAGATATGAAGCCCTTAACAAATTTGCAGACACGAATTTTAAAATGGGAATCAACATGAAAATTTATTCTCAAAGTATAAATTTTAATGTGATAATGATAAAGTTTAACAATTAATTCGCAAGACGTGGACTTTCTGGCTGCAAACAAAGCTTATATTATCGTTCATTTTCATCTTAAATGAAACCGCCAGCTTGCACCATTGTTTCAAACAGTAAGCATTGTTTGTGAAAATTTTAGATGAATATTTCGTTATTTAGTATTTTTGATAATTATTAATATATTGAATGAAATATTTTATTTCAATGTATTTGTAAGGAAATGTTTGTTTTATAAAATATTTTCTATCACAATATTTCTTAGGAAATTTAAGGAAGAACATTTTTTGTTTGAGAGAATTGTCTTTGAAATTTGTCCGTTGAGTATTAATGTTTACGTTTACAGTATTTCTCAATTTGATCATCTTGGCTGTAAGATATATAACAGAGTCCGTAAGTGTAGTTTCAATCTCAGAATCCTGGTGTGAACAAGAATGGGGATTTACATATTAAATTATCTGGTGGAGCTCACTAAACTTTTATGATAATCATACAAAAGCTTTTTCTTCAGTCAGACGAAGGAAACAATGCTAATGGTTAAAGGTGTTGAAATATTTTTTCTGTACTTGTTTAAGAATGTTATTTGATATTTAAAGTACTTGTTTGTACATAGTTTTTTTAGAGACCATATAAAAATCGCATTAAAGATCTTATAGTAATGTGAACCGCAAAAAAATTAAAAAAAAAGTAAGTCGTTGCGATACATAGGTTCGACCGGTAATAAAGATCCACCTAACAAGAATTAACACGTATTATGTAGTCTTGCTTTTGTCATATATCTGAAGTAAGGAGCACCTTTTAAGCCAACTATCCGTCTTTATACTGTTTTAGAGATTTTTATTATTTAAAGGCTAAATGAAAGGATCTGTTTAAAATAGTTTTTGCTATGTAGTTCAGAACAAAAAAGTGCATTTCTTTCAGATATTAATATAATTAAATTTCTTTTAGTTAACTCACTAAGTGAAACCACACCCAAATCTGTCTTGAAGAATTCGAGTAACTTAGAAAAAGACTGCAGTCGACTAAGTATGGTCATCAAAATGAAAACACCGTTACTAAGCAGTTTCAGGAAATTATTGGGTAAATTGTGAAAAATTGGTCTCTCTCTTTTGTTTCTAGATTTAAAAAATGGGTTTTCCTTGGTACATACATGTTCTGATAGCCTTGAACTCAGCGGAAAGGTTGATACAGAAACAAAGTGCGAACCTTTTGCTGTACATCAAGACCAAAAAGAAAATACAGCGGGTAGAAAACAATTTTTTCAGCAATAATGAAATTTAACTAATGAGCCTGTTGCGTCCTAATTACTACCTAATCCAAAGGTCTTTGAATATTACAGTGCATATTTCTCGTTTTATAAAATTTAAATAGGCCAGAAATATCACGCATTGAAGACACTGAAAGACGCTTACACGTTGGAAACTTAAATACTACCTAAACTAAGTCAGTTTTATTGTTGTTTACTGTCAGAAATGATGGGACATAAAATTTAATTTCAGTGGGAAACGGTTAGTGAGCCAGACTGCGGATTATAGAAAACGGAAGCGTCTCTCTTTCTTTCTCTCTCTCTCTCTCTCTCTCTCTCTATATATATATATATATATATATATATATATATATGGTTTCACAGACAAAATTTTAAGAATTCCCAGTTTTCAGCAATAAAAAAATCGCAGAAATATCTATGATTGCTCTGCTGTTTTAAAATGCGCTGTCAACTTGTGTTCAACACATTGAGCTACCATAATCATAAGAAAGGCAGTTAGTTTCAGTTAAATGAAATTAATTTCTACGATCATGTATATTTTCATACAATGAATACATGTACGTAGTTGCACATAGCTCAGTCTAAGACGTATTACCAATTGTTATGGACCCTTGTTTTTTCGCAAAAAGAATTTTGCCTCACTTTGTTTCGGTACCTTAGGTGCACATCTGCAGTTCTGCTTCATGGTCAGTGATTGGATATTTTAGCTCTCACGAGCCTTGCGCTTCTTCCGGCAAAGCACAGACGTGTGGCGTTGAATGAATGTTATTGTAATTGGCTCAGTCAAATGAGATACGGCCCATCGCATAGACGCGCTGCCAATAACTGTGAAGCAGAATTACAGATGTGCACCTGAGCGACTGAAACAAACTGTGGCAACATTCTTTACGCAAAAAACAAAGGTCCCTATAAATTGTAAACACATGCTCAAACACAGCTTACTTATAATTTATGATCGCATGTTGTTTATAATCACGAACAGTTTTGGTAGCCTTGCATTCCACATTTAGAGTATTTTTAATACACACATTTTAACTGTAATCTTGTACAGCGATATATTGGAACATGTTGGATCCATGTATTATGTTGTAATTTTGAGGTGAAGAGAAATAAATCACATTTTATTACATATTGAAAAACTGTCAATTTACGTTATTTCCTTATGCAAAAGTCTTGAAAATCATGGACTTAAGACTTACGGGGGCTGATAGTAACCTTGAAGATAGCTCTCCGTGCCACGTGTTCGAGTAGGCTAAGAGGCGTGGCTAAGGGCCGGGGGCGCGGTTCATCACAGTGACATGTCTAGAGGAAGTCGCAGTGGTGGGGGTGCGAGCCATCTGCCTTGTCCTTCCCCTCTCTCATTGTGCGTCTATCTCCCCGAGAGGAAGGATCTTGCTGATATAAGCTAACCGAGGCGTGTCGACACAAGGCGGCTCTCGCCGTCCGTGTAGCGACGCGCGATGGCTTAGGCTTTTTGCCAGCCGGCGCGTGGCATGCATTTACTACAACTACCGTTGTTTACTTACAAAGAAAAGTTATTTCTTGAATATTTTATTTCGTTAAAAGAATGCCATGACAATACTAAAAACAATGCATTCTCAATGGGGCATTTGTTCTAAAATAAAAATTAATAATAACATTTTAGATGACATACACTATGATCTAATGTTATAGTGAAATTTGCGAATAATCTTTCTATTTATAAAAAATGTTGCGTAAATCAAACTATTCCTATAAATATCAGTGTCTTTAGAAAAATAAAACACAGTACGCCAAACATGGACAAATTGTGTGTTGTATTTATGTATTTTGGGTAACGTATTGTAAGTCAAAGGGGATAGTCCATTGTAATTTTTTTTAAAAATATTTTCCAATTATTGTTTACATTGATTGATTTTTCATTCGGGTTCTATGTTTAAAATTGTATAGAATTTTTTACATTTTTTACAATTTAATGAGTTTTATAAATTTGCAATATCGATTGATTGTTCATACGCTTGCTAAGTTTACAATTTTATAGAACTTTATCCGATTTTTTCCGTTTTTTTTACAAAATATGATTGTTTACGATTTTATGTTTTTTACAAAAAAAAAATTAGTATTGGTGATACCAATTGATATTTCTTACGCCTATTAGTCTACGTTTAGAGTTTTGTAGATTTTACGATTTTTATGAGTTTTTTAAAATAGATTTTTACGAATTTTTATATTTCTTTTTGTAAAACGTTAAATATTGGAAATATCGATTGATTTTTTTCATACGGCTGCTCGATTTCCAGTTTCTATCAGCTGCTCTGACGAAATGTGTCATTTAGTCTAGAATTATCGGCCGACTTGTCCTGAGTTTTGTTTGCAGTTTTTTCTAGTGCAGCACTTATTCAATATACTATTTCTCGCAGCATCCAAACAAAAAGCTACACAAATATTAATTTTGTTTTGTGCTGAGTTCCACATTTTGTGTCCATATGTTTTCGATAACGCTCTTTTAATTTTTTTTTTTTTTTTTTT
>PNEQ01025566.1:0-17583 GCA_003012365.1 Medauroidea extradentata
ATCTTTATAACAACAAATACAAACAGCTTTATCCAGTCCACTACGCTGAGGGTACTTTAATTGCAGAACATCTTTGTTTTTAATTCATCTTTATTTCTCTACAAAATAGCTACCCGGCCGCGGCTTTGCCCGCGTGAAATTATGTAATACAAACAGTAACTCTGGATAAAATATGTGATGAAGGCATTTAACAGCTAGCATACTGAATAACAGTGAACTATAAATTGTCTTAGCTCAGTGAAAAGAGCGCACGCAATATGCTCGTATGATGTCATGTCATGTCCCATCGCAAAGACTTGCACAGGATACGAACCCGTAACCCCACCCCTCCCACACCACATACTTTGTACAATACCTGAGTGAATACTTAAAGACAGGCCGTAATAATACGTTCGTATGTACGGGCTACAGTCCAAAGAGGTTTTATTTATGGTGGGTTGGCAAAAAAAACCGCAACTCCACAGACTTAACTACAAATTATTCAAGACAGGCCATGAGAGTTATTTCGCGTGTACAGGCTATAGTCCATAGAGGTTTAACTGTAAGCAAGAAATAAAAAGGAAACAAATTTTGAACTATTTCAGGTGTTACGAAAGTTTATTCTTATACACGTTTTATTTTTTTATAGGCTTTCAAGGACGAATTTCCAAAAATCGTTAAATTACTTTTGAGGTATTTTCTTATGTTTCATTATAAGACAAAAGCCACCTCGATATCTCTAACGGTTAAGGTGATACGACTGATTAATAAAAAAACTGTTTTATTTTTTTACCGGCTTTCAAAAACAAATTTTGAAAAATCCTGAAATTACTTTTTAGGTATTTGCGTAAGTTTCATTTTAAAGAAAAAAATCACTTCGATATCTCAGGTGGTTTAAGAGGAAGAGAGGATTTACTGTAAACGAATCAAACGGCTTTTCACCTCCTTGATATAAAAATTTCGAAAAATCCTGAAATTTGTTTCTAGACATTTGTATTTGCAACCTAACGAAGTGAATACGACGACGAACGTGCGAACGTTCAGTTCTGACACACAAAAACTACAAGGCAGATCGAATTAGTGCAATTTACATGTAGTCTTTAAAGGGGGTAAAATTGCAGTTCGCTTTCCACTTAAGTTCCTCTACAATATCAGCTGACATATCGTCGGTATACTGCCAAAAGTGATTAAGTCATAAATGCTATTTCGTTTAAAAACAGTATTAAATTGTAGATATTAACAAAAATTTGGTATGTTACTACACTGTGACACAACAGTACGAAACGACGAATAGACTTTAAACTTGGGCAATTGTTCGTGAACAACATATACATATTCCTAGCATTTTTATAATATTATCTCATTTTGACTTTGTCACTTTTGGCAGTAAACCGACGATATATTATCTCCCTAATCTAAGGTTTGGGGCACCAAATACGTATCCGCGAAACCTTTACCCACTGAAACTTTGTAATGTCAATAAAGTTAAAGTGAATATTTTGAAAATATATAATTGAGGGCACCGTCACCAATGGTTGTGCACAGGGTAAACAGATGTTTCTCATTCGATTAACCTCTTACCTTAGGTGTCTGTAACTACCCCAGAACGTCAAATAGGCAGGGCTATAAATAAGGCCCAGGCGAAGTCGTTGTTAGTGGCAGGGACAAACTTAAGACTGCTTTTCGCGTGGACAGCTATAGCTACTTATCCTGCTGCAAAATTAGTTCAACTAGCCGCTTGGACATTCTAACACTTGATGACTGAAGTACCAATCTTGTGTACAAAGATGTTTTTAAATAAAAGTAAATACTATCAGTTACGAATAATACTCGCGAGCAAAGCCGCGGGGGACTGCTAGTTTTTATATATAGAGATTACTAAGAGAAAGACAGCTGCTTCAGAACAATGTATATTGATGTAATAATTATAGCGTAGTTCCACGCATATTGGAACAAATGGTTGAAATCTGTCAGTTTATTTAATCGGTGAAAAAAAAGGTTATTAATTTCCTACAAAAATGAATCACAGACATTGAAACGTTATCAGCAAAACCAATGATCGTACTTCACTCAATATTTATGTAAATTTACAAAAAAAAATTACATTTTGTAAATTGTCAAAGTTTAAAATATTATTACAGCCCGTATACAAGTTTCTGTTTTACGACCAAAAAAATTTATATTTATTAATGCCACACATTCTTCCCAAACGCCAGTTCTAGCAATGAAGAATATAAAAGTTAAATTGGCATGTTAATATATTATGAAATAACAACATTTTATTTATAATCGTTCCAACGTTGAATGAATAATCACGCACAATCTATATTTCTTTACTCCATAATGTCTTTGAAAATGGAATACGTGCAACAATAAATCTTTGCATAAAATAAGATATTGGATAATTAAAAGTCAAAATATGCAGTTTATGGGTAATATGTGGAGTGGTGTTCGCAATGTGACATAACATCCATATTCATTCATGTAGTAAAAACCTCTGAAGGCGGGCCTACAAAAATTCACTGTTTTGTATAATATGCTTGGATTAATAATTACTTAGATATATAATTAGTTTTGAATATTTCATGTGTTAAAACATAACTATAAAATCCTGCATTCCTTCACTTAGGTACGTAATGAAAAGTATAGAATTTGATCCCATTATTAATTTAAAAAATACACATCATATCATATACTGTATATGATATAAATTTTCGTTGGTATAATGTATATGATATACATTATACCAATGATAATTCAGTTACACAAATTTACTTTGTGTGTGTATTGGTTAGGTTACCAAAAAACGTTTGCGAGGTGTAACCTGTAAGGGTTAAATAGGTTTTCTCTGCCAAGCGACCAGAGTGCTCAATTACAGTTAACAATAATAAACTCGGCAAGTAACGATCTAACTTATGAATTGCAGTCAGTTCCTTTAATTTTTAAACTCAAGCTAACTTCATGTGGACCACTTTCCTAACAACTTGGGTTAGCTACTTTGATGACATTTAGTGATAATATATAAATCACTGATTGCAAATACCCCCTGTGGTCCACCATTGGTTAAAAACGAGTTAAAAGCATAAGTGTAAACTTTGCATGTAGCTCATTCAGTTCACGAAATTACCTGTTGTTGATATTAGTATTCTTGTGAAAATGGAGTAAAGGCTTGTGCAAGTAGTTAGTTGGAAAAAAGAGTGAAACATTATTCGGAATATTGGCAAAATAATATTGAAAAAGCTTTAAGACTCGGCGTGAAATGTGTGACCTATAGTGGCAAGACAGTTCCGGAGAATGTGACACGAGAAGACTGCTACTGTAGAACAAGATGTTTAAGTATTGATGCAGTAGATAACAGAATTGTTTCGTTAACCCAATTTCTGAACATGGAAAGCAAGAATACCTACTTTCTTTTCCTACAGAGACGTGCAGGCAAGAAACATCTTCTTGTCAATTTGTTCTGGTTGTAGATAACAATTTGAGGTGCGTATAAAAGATTTACAAGTATACATTCAGCAATTGGTGAGACAGTTAAACGGATACGCAAATTGCTGTATAGTGCGCAGACACCGAAATATGAAAATACGAAATCTGAGAGTGTTAATGCTTTACAAAAAAAAAGGAAATTGTCAAAATTAGAGCTACAGTTAAATAACTCCACATCAAAAACCGTCATTATGACAGCTACCGTATAGTACGTTACATAGACAGTGGGATATATTTTAAGAAATTCACCTATTTTATTGTTTATTGCTAAGCATCCTAACTCGCCAGTGAAATCCGAGTACTATAACATAGTTTATCATACGAACTTTCCGCTTGCATTGACAAGACATGCTGCACCTGTCTAGAGCTAGGGGTCACGGTGGTCGATAGGTCAGACCTCTCGTTCCCACAAAGACGATCCGGGTTCGATTTACGGATTTTCGAATGTTGGAATCGCACCGAAAGATACCGCTGGCAAGCATATTTTCTCGTGGATCTTCCATTTACCCCGTCCTTTCATTCCGGCGCAGCTCCATACTCACATCATGTCACTCCTCACCAGCTCTAAGTTCTCGAAGCTAAGCGCTGACCAAAATCTCTTCACTGTCCTTTGTTGACTCTACGTTTAAAGTAAGAACACGCAGTAAGGTCGGAAAGATAACAGCCGAAGCAAAAAGATTGTCCATAGGCCTATCCGAAGATCTAAGAAGTTTTATGGTGCTCTACAAAATCAACAATCAACTACTTATTTAATTTTCAAATGCGTGCAAAAATTGTGCCTTCCCGTCTGTTCCAGCACAGGAAAAAATATTTTGTAATTTATAAATAGAAAAATTCTGTAGAAACTGGTTTCCAATTTTTTGTAAGTTTGTAAGAAGGGATGTGCCAGTCGATTCCTCGATACGTTCGATTCTCATGGTATCAAAGGATCGACGATAAAAAGTTGGGATTTTTTAGGTTAAGCCACGATTCAAAACATAAGTGCAGTACAATGTCAGATTTAAAAAAAAATCGTATTTGAGTCACAACAGCACACAGTACACATTTAAACTAAAATCGTTGTTTACAAATCAGCTCCAAAAATTATTTGCAAGAAGGCAACAGTCCGGTGTTATGTATTACCAACGATTATCTACCTTAACGGTAAGGCCATAGATAAGAAGGTGTGGGTAAGGCCTAACCACAAACGTCAATAGTAAACCATCAGATAGCCTCCATAGATGTGATGCGTGCACGCAGCACTTCATAGAAAATTGTCGACGTATCAGATTTTTTAGACGTGAGCATGGTCTTAGTGGTACGCATTATCAGCATAAATGGCACTTTGGTGATGACTAGTCGTACGTATCCATCTACTAATTCTATGCTGTAAAATGTTTTGTGTTCGGTCCGTATGCAGTGTTGTGAATTTAGCTTTATTTCCGATTGAGATTTCATTACTAGCTGAGCAACGGTTATCGATGTAGGTGAATCCCCGATTTATTTTGTACTATCGTTGGAAAAACGTTTCGGTTGCTTACCGACTTCAATCTTACTCGATCATCTCGCGACGCGGAGGTGGTTATCGTTGCGCAGAAGTATTTCGTATGTTGTGTTTTAGAGCGGATTGCAGAGTCAAGCGAGGAAAATATTGAGGTAAAGGAGAAACTAAAAAGAACTAAAGTAAAATCTAAGAATTTTTCGTTTGCATTGCACAGTCAGCTGAGGTGGCGTGTCACCACAATATTCTCGAGAAAAATAAATTCTCTTCGTACATGGACTTGCGCGAATGTAGCTAAAATGTATATGATTTCCCATTTATTATGCACAAAACTTACAAGACAGTGATTTGTTAGCTTATATTTAGTGTTTCGAGTACTGTAAAGCTGAAAAAATGTAAAATAAAAATGATAACATATACGTCGTCGATTCTGTTTATAAAATAGCATTGCAACCACTTTGTTTATAAAATGGTTTTTAAGCTATTTTGTTTGATAACAAAAGTGGCCGTAAAAACACACACATCGCTTTCATGTAAAAATGTACAGTACAACGAATATAAATTGTTTGTAGATACCAATGCAGTCTTTCATTTACATCATGGTTATGTTCCTCCTCTAAAATAGGATTACCAAAAAATTAATAATAACAATATTACTCTCCCCCATGTGGCATTCTAAACTCAATTTACGGCTGCCATAATAGATTTACAGCCTGAGAAATTCTTAAGGGAGCTCTGAGGACACCTTTAGAATTTCTTAGTTATTACTTAGATTTCACTAACTTTTCGTCTCTGCAATGAAAATTTCTCACAGATCACTCAGAGGGGCCTTAGATTTTTCTCAACATGACTTTATAATCGGCCCTTAAAGTAGGGCTTAATGTATTGCTAAAAAATTAACAAAAAGTTTGCTATCCACTGTGTTTTCTATGATTCTGCAAGTACCGATACACTCGTTGAGACGCCTGATCATCCAAAGGAATTTTAAAAAGTAAGGTTAATCACTAGTTTTTATTTATTAAGGCACGACATGTGGAATCGAAGGGATCAAGGGTATCGATTATTTTAAGAATAAAGAATCGGAATCGAGATTATGGAATCGTCATACATATTGTTGCGAGTCGTTACTATTTGGCTGAGCGGCGAAAGAAGAATACAAATAGGGCAGAGCTAAAATACCTCGTGGATTGTATTACCTTGAGTGATGCCATGATAACCACCTTCACGCCACGATAATCGGCGAGCAGTGTAAGCTGATATAGCATCGGCAATAACAAAGAGGTTCAACGTACACTTCGCCGCCCATGTGCAGTGACAGCCACCTCGCTCAATACCGGGTAACAGAAGGGTATATATAGGTCTAGAGAATTCCTGTTCATGCTCTATTTTGCGGGATGGTGTTTGACCCTGATGCGACACATTTCCAGGAGGTTTGTGATTAAAGACATGCCGAGAGAATTCGAGACTCTAGGGTGAGTATATAAAAGAGAGCTGCGGCAGAGGCGAGAGAGTTTTTGGCTGGCAGGTGTCTGGTGCGAGTAAAAGTGAAAGTGACGAGTGGCGGAAAGTATAGGGTCGCGACGAGTGTTCGAGGGTGTCCGGTAAGTTGGATTGCGGCAAGTAGTGGGAAGAAGGTGTTTCTGGGCCACAAAAGATTCATCAGTGCTTTTTCATTTTGTCCACCTTTGATAGTGATTAGAAAGTCTTTCTATGTACAGAGAACTTTTATAGATTTATTATTTAGATTTTATAACCTGTATGTAAATAGTACTTACTTGTTTTGTTTGACATTTGTTGTGATATATCATTATAGACTTCGGTATTTCTGTATAGATAGTTGTAAATAACCCAAGATAGGTTTATAAATTTTCTTTTTTTTTTTTTATCAAAGATCTCCATCCCCAAACGTACCTAGCCCCAACTTGTAACACTGGTGTCATATTTTACATGGAGGCAATTATATATAGTATAATGAAATAGTCTAAATGATGTTAAAATTATGTGTAAATTATTAGATATTTAATCAAACTTTTAAAGGTTTCTTATACAGTAAAATTTAGGTTATAAGTTTATGTTTACAAGAAAAATGGTTAGTGAGATAGAAGGTTTGCGATTCCTAACAGAGGGACTGAGTAGCCAAATAGCTAGCGAATTAATTGGCGTTAATACAAAAAAAATACTGTGTTAATCAAAATACAGACATTGTCAATGAGAATGTCGACAAGAAAATAGACAGTGTCGATAAGAAAACAGACAGTGTTAATGAGAATGTAACCACGAAGATAGAGGTAATAAGTGAGCTAGTGCAAACAAAAGTAGGGTATGTGGACAAGAAAATTGAAAGTTTTTTCTCAAATGGTGGACCTAAAAATTTACAATGTCAGTGAATTGGTGGATCAAAGAATTGAGAGTGTTAATGAAAATGTCGAAAAGAAAATCGGAAGTGTGAAAGACGACCTGCAGAAAGAGGTGAGTGTTTAATGGATGGAACGCGAGGAATTTCCACATCAACAGGCAGATGGTCAGCTATCGGTGTGTCTAAATAGCAGCTTGACGAAGCCAGACCCGAGACATCAGCGTTGCGATGGGAGATGCTCTGCGACATAAAGGTCGACGGTACGAGTATCACAGCACATGAATACAGCTCAGGTTGCCATGCCTGGGGTTGGAAAGGGGGTTACAATCAAGCCTGCCCCTTATGATGGCCAAACTCCATGGCGTGAATAACAGCACCAATATGAGATTTTTGCAACCCTGAATGGTTGGACAGAAGAGAAATGTGCCTACTACCTGGCAGCAGTGTTGAGGGGCCCTGCACTCAGTATACTCCAATCTTTACCTGAACGACATCGCCTGGATTATTCTACGTTAGTCTCTTCCCTGGAGCTGCACTTCGGGGACCGCTATTTACGACATGCCTAACATGCCCAACTTCGAAGCAGCAGTCAGCGCCCTGAGGAATCACTTCAGGAACTTTTGCAGGACATTGTGAGATTTGACCATCTGTCACTTGAGAGATGTCCAAAGGAGGTGAGAGGTGTGCTTTCCATTGGGTTCTTTGCTGATGCCATTGCATACTTGGAGGTGCGACAAGCAGTACACCTGGCAGCACCTCATACCATGCAAGATTATCTAGCCAATGCACTGGAAGTCGAGTCAGGAAGGTAGGTGCCAGCGAATCGGCCTATGGTGAGAAGCGAAAGTAACAAGCGAAGAAGAGGGGAGCACCGCCCTCGACCAGGAAAGCGGCCAGTGCAGACAACCTGGACACCTGAGAGCCCAGTGCGACATAATCAGCGAAGAAACCAGGACCGAGAGCCAGGTGAGCCCAAAAAAAATAGTTCAAAATTCGGGAAACATGTAAACGCCAGTCTTGAGGGGCGAAGGTCGGTGATAGCTGAAAGTAAGGCACCACAATTCCTTCGAGTACATTCTGCGAAACAGGAAGTTGATACACTGCTGGTAGAGGGCAGCCTGGATGATGTACCCTCTCAGATGGTTGTAGATAGAGGGGCAACCATTACTCTTGTCAGGCCAGACATTATTGGACCTTAACCCAGCAATCATTAGACCAAAGTATTGGAGTGTGCATATTAACCACTGTAACTGGTGAAATTTCACCATTGAAAGTGAAGAAGTGTGTGCACTAAAATTGGGTGAACTCAAGTAAGAACATAAGGTCTACATAGCGCATATTGCAGATGCATGTTTACTGGGACAAGAAGTTCTGCACAAACTAGGATGCAGCATTGACACTCGACTGGGGGTCTTGAAGGTAGGTGAAACAGAGTTTGTACTGATATCACGACCAGAATTATCATCACCAGTCAGCTGCATGAAGTTTGTTGTCAGACCACTGTGTTGCAAGCTTCTAGCGAAATTGTGATACCAGGGTGCTGTGTAGGACAAGTTGTAATGCGCTTAGGGTTAATCAAGACTATGAAAAGTGTAAGTGACCTCCCTGATGGAGTACTTCTAACAAGAACTATGTTTTCATTAATATCACATAATTTCCCCGTAAAAATGGTGAACTTGACAGACAAGGGAATTCGTCTTGAGGAGAGGGCAACGATTGGCTTGTGTAAGCAAGTTTCCCGGATAAACAGAGCTGAGTCTTAAGAGAGGACCTTGTGAAGCATACTCTGCCAGAACCATTTACAGAACTCCTGGAGATGACAAAGGAAAACCTGGACTTGAGACAAGAGAATGCTGTTGCAGAACTCTTAATGAAAAATCAAAATGCTTTTTCTTGTGGTTCACATGATCTTCGTAGAACATCTGTGGCATGTCATCACATTGATACAGAATATACCAGACCTATCAAGCAACCCTCTAGATATCTGCATCTTGCTTAAGATGAGGAAGTTGATGACATTCTGAAGGAAAAGAAGGACCTAGATGTGATAGAACCATCAAACATTCCATTTTCATCTCTGGTTGTGTTGGTTAAGAAGAAAGATAGCTCAACAAAATTTTGTGTTGAATACCAACCACTGAATGATGTGACCAAGAAGGATTCATACCCACTTCCTCTGATAGATGACACTCTGCATAGCCTGGCTGGATCCCAATGGTTCTCAACCTTGGACATGAAAAGAGGTTTCTGGCAATGTGAAGTGGCCCCGAAGGATACAGAGAAGACTTCCTTTCTGTACGAGGTAAAGGAATTTGGCAATTTAAGGTAATGCATTTTGGACTATGCAATGGTCGAGCAACATTTGATTATTTTATGGAAAGAGTACTACCTTCGAAGACAAAATGAATTAGAGATGGGCCACGGCCAACTTATCGGATACAAGTAAGAAGTTTCCTTCGGCTGTGTGCTTACTATCGGCGTTTGGTGCATGGGTTCACCACAATAGCAAAGCCATTACACTAGCTGACTGAGACTAAAAAAAAAAATTCTGGACCCTCGATTGGGAATCCTCATTCAGAAAATTTAACGAAATTTAGGTTTCACTTCCTATCTTAGATTATCCTAGTTGTGTGGGTGAGTTCATTTTAGACACAGGTGCGAGAGATGTGGGGATTGGTGCTGTGTTGTCACAGATCCAGGATGAGAAAGAGAGGCAATTAGAGTATTCAAGTAAAGTGTTACATAAGCCTGAAAGAAATTTCTGTGTAACTCTTAGGGAGCTCCTGGCAATGGTCAAGTTAAGTTCACATTTTCACCATTACTTATATGGAAGGCATTTTACTGTATGAACAGATCATGCATCATTACATTGGTTACTAAACTTCAAAAACGCAGAAGGACAGATAGCTATGTGGATGCAGCACCTTTAAGAGTACGATTTTTAAATACAACGCAGACCTGGTCACTTGCACAACAATGTTGATGCACTGTCTGGGAGGCCATGTGAGCCAATGTGCTTTCATTGCGATCGCCAAGACGTAATGATTGAGAAGACACTAACTGCACGGAGAACAAGAAACCAAGAGTTCTCAACTCGCCATGAACCTTCTCCTTGGAGTGATGAAAAGATTGGTGAAGATCAGAGAAAGACCCTGCTCTTAGGCCAATACTAGAATGGAATAAAAATACCAGCACCCAGAGTGGTCTGAGTTATCTGACCAAAGTACTTCAACTAAGCCATTCTGGGTACAATGGGATTCTATATCTCTGAAAAATGGTGTCCTGTACCAGAACTGGGAAAGTGCAGATGACAGAGAAACACGTCTAAAGCTGGTACTCCCAGAAATTAGAGTTCCAGAGGTGCTGAAGAAACTTCACAGTTCAGCAGCTGGAGGCATTTTGGAATTATTTAGACTCTCAACAAAGTTAGATTGCGATACTATTAGCTACACTGCAGGAATGATGTCCAGAGGTGGTACCGAACGTGTGATGCTTGCACAACAAGAAAGGGACCAAGTACTAGAGGATGTGGTCATTTTCAGAAGAACATTGTTTGAGCCCCGTTCGAGAGGATTGCAGTAGATATCCTGGGTCCCATGCCAATTCATGAGAGGAAGAATCGGTACCTATTGATGGTGCAAGACTACTTCACCAAGTGGCCTGAAGTCATTCCAATACCTAACCAAGAGGCTAGCATAGTAGCCGATGCTTTAGTTGAGCATGTGTATTCTCAAGGTTCGGAGTGCCACTCGAACTTCACTCTGACCAGGACCGCAACTATGAAGCCAAGTTATTCCAGGAAGTGACTCAAATTTTGGGAATGAAGAAGACATAGACGATTCCTTTGCATACTCAGTCGGATGGGATGGTCGAGCGGCTAAACAGTACCTTAGAACAGTATCTGTCCATTTTTGTAGCCGACAATCGAAGGGATTGGGACTCCAAGGTGCCCCTGTTTTTCCATGAATATCGATCAGCTGTCCATGAAGCCACAAGGGTAACACCTTCAAAGATGCTGTTAAGACAAGAGTTTCGCCTTCCAAGTGATCTACTGTTTGGGATGCAAGAAGAACAAGTGCAGCCAGCTTCACCGATGGTGTATTCTTATAAACTGGATCGCAAATTGGACACAGTCGATGACTATACTCGGCAACATTTAAGAGTAAACAGCGACCAGATGAAAACGAGGTAAGATCGGAGGGGAACTGAAAAAAACATTTTCAGAAGGGCAGCTGGTGTGTCTGTTTAACACACAGCGATGGAAAGGATACTATCAGAAACTACAGAAATGCTGAGAAGTACCTTACCAGATTGTCAAGAAGATAAATGATGTGGTCTTCCGGATTGTTCGCAAGGGCTCTCGGATAAGGAAACCCATGTTTGTGCATATTGACAGTCTGGCTCTCTATGACAGACCAGAGTCTCTTGTGTTTGTTTGGACAAACAGATTAAGGGGGGGGGTAGTGTTGCGAGCCGCGACAATCTGTCTGAGCGATCTAATAAGATATAGTGGCGGCGAAAGAAGAAACAGTGACGGCAGAGCTAAAAGACCTGACCTCGTGGATTGTATTACCTTGAGTGATGCCACGATAACCACTTGCACGCCACGACAATCGGAGAACAGTGTAAGCTGATATAGCAGCGGCAATAACAAAGAGGTGCGGCGTATGTTGTGCCGCCTATGTGCGGTGGCGACCACCTGCACCTAATATCGGGTAACAGAAGGAGATTTCGCGGTATAGAGTATTCCTATTCATGATCTATCTTACGGGATGATACTTGACACTGATGCGACACCTTTCCAGGAGGTTTGAGATTAAAGACTTGCCGAGAGAATTCGAGACTCTAGGGCAGTTAAACTTGGTTGGTTAAACTTCCACTGCACACTTAAAGTATGATTACTTTAGATTTTATAAAAAATTTCTCGCACAACAGTATAACTGGGTAGCTATTCGTTAGTGCATTATTGCCCGTCTAGCGTAAAAACAGTATATTATGTCATAATACTTTTTTTTGACAATATATATTAATATATATTAAAATGTTTCTTTTAAATTAGTACCTTTAATTGCATATACAACATTAACGCCGGTTTGGGTATAGAAAACATTAATAGGCTAAAACTACATAGAACAGACAAAATTATATTGCACTTCATTTAAGCTACATTTAGAGCCATATCCATAAACGGCTTTCGAATGACAACCACCAATGCTTTCTCTATGGGGATATAAGTTGGTTGCCATTAGAAAGCCGTTTATTGATACGGCCCTTAGTCTATAGCTGTGTTCGAATCCGCTAGAAGACTGCCATTTAGGTACCTAAATCGACCACGTGACCAATTTTAGGGCCTAAAAATTTGGGGATATAGGGTTGAAATTTACTGAGGTAGAGTAGCACACTAAATCCCCAAATAGGTCCGTAAAGTCGTCTGCTGTTGTTGATTCAAGCGTTATAGTCCCGTATTTCAACCGAAACTAATAATAACCATCTACGACAAGCATTATATAACTATAGAACAAAACATCGCGATTGTATTTTTGTGTATAAACAATTATAATACATGTTTATATTTAAAAAAAATTCCTACCTTGTAATATACCTAGTAAAAAATTGCTAGTAAAGTTTTTTTTAATTATATTTTTATTGAAAGGATAGAATAAGTGAAAGAAGTCGTTATTTTTTTTTTGTGTGCGGTAAAGGTATAATTTATATACAACAGAATTTTTTTACAAAAACTAATCTGTTGGAGATAGTTAGTCACCAAAATTTGCTATATCGTAGCAAATTAGTTAGTTTGGGGTAAATAAGTGTGAGCAAATAGCTAAATTCACCTATTAAACCAAACATTCGTCCCTCGGACGTATCAGTTTGTAAACGTAACGAGTTAAAATTTTACTCTACCCGGACAAAGAAGTGACTTTTCGTAAACCTGGATACGAGAGAGGTAACAAAAGAACATCGAAACTACATCAAACCTCTAGTTTCCGATTCTGCCACATGCAGCGCTAATCTTTGACGTTCGAAACCATACACCCTAAATTCCTAAACCCTAAATCCCCAAATAAGCCATTTCGAACACGCCTCTTATCTTTCGTAACAGTATTTTTATGACATTTTACTTTTAGTGTATTTCTCTCGTGAAGTATTAAAATTTCGTAATTACGTTAATCAAGGTGAGCTAAAGAAGTTTAATTTGACACAGCGTTCCGGAATGAGATGAAATATGTTTTGCTGAAAAATTCGAGGTTAGTGTAGGTTTTGTAAATACATATTAGATACTTCCCCCCTCCCCCCGAAGGTAAACATTACTCTTAAAAATTGTTAGCTTTGCTGTGTATGGAATACAGGTAAGTAAAAACTCTCAACTCTAAAATTGTGTAATACCATATGAATCTATAATGGCTCATAGCCAAAAGACTTTTCAGCACTCGCCTATAATGTTTCAGGGAAATCTCGGTTAATCGTTTACCCGAATATCAAGACAGAGAATGGAACCTGGATATTTCGGAATAAATCGAACTTTTTACCGATATGATGCCTGTGTAGATATATAATTACGATAGCAACATTTTAAAAAAAAATTTATCTTAATATCATAAAGTTGAAAGGTGGTTCTTTGTACTAGGATATAAAAATTATAGTTCCCTCATTATCTAATTAAAACTAAGAAAATATGTTCTTTTTTAACTAAAACTCTTTAAATAGCTGGTTGTAACCGTGCCTTTATTATTATTACCGGTTATGTGGCTCTGCCTGTCATTCAGGATGTTTACAAAGGGAGATTTAATACGTCAAAGTTCTGGCCGGTGCAGTTATAGACAAGTTTACTGCGGTATAAGGCAATGCCAACTCTCAGACTAGAAATCATCATGTCATGGTAGTAATGCTGAGCGGATCAAACATATGACATCACATCTAAGATCTCATAACTTCTAATTTTACCACAGGCGATGTATTATATCTCTTTTTGGTGGTTGCATTAACACTTACACTTGCCGGCTTACGTAGCGTAGTCGGTTAGTCGCCGATGTACGGTGAGAGATGTTCTGAGTTATAATCCTGGCTCGAGTATGGATGCTGCGTTGTCTCGTTACCTAACTTCACCCCCATCGCCTCTTAAGACATTGGTGTTACGGTTACGGCCAAGGAATTACATAATTGATGCAAACAAAGATTATTAATGTAATTTAATTATACTATTTATATTTTTCCCATCATAAATTTCTTACAATGAACATTATTCACACAACATTTTCATTTTCTTAATTAACAACTTGTCCATAGAACTCACAAATGTGACCAAACTTACATTGAGCATTAATGAACTTAGTAACCTAAAACATGTTAATTGACCTCCAACAATAATGAACAATTATCCTGAGTAACACAAAACCTTAGTAAGCAAAAATATATATATATTAGATGACGTGACGTATATATTTCATAATTTCCTTGTTACTAACGTTTTAAAGTAATGTTTTTCTTGTCTTATTTTAGAGGGCTTCTTTACGTACTCCAGTTTTATGCCGTTAGGCTTTAAACGAGATGGCTTATGAACTACCTAATCCTAAGTAAACAACAGAAACACCCATACCCGCTCTGGGACTAGAACCTACGAACTATCGCATTTTAAAAGAAATAATGAAAATAATTTAATTTCAGTGAAACTGAAGCTCATAAACATTATTTTGCAATTAAAGAAGGACAATTAATAAAGTGAAACAAAAATTAAATTGATTTATTTGAACAATTAGTTTTGTAAGTTTTACCTGATCGTTGACAATACTATTTTTGTCTACCAAAAAAATAAAAAGTTTAAGTTGTACTAATACAAGTTTAAGTAACGACGATGTGTACTCCTATAAGCCTGTCTCTGAGTGTATCCAGTCTCTGAAGTATGCGACGTTGGTGTAAACTCCTGGCGCATTCTTCAAGGCACATCCTATACCCCTGGACACTATACCTACTACAGTAGAGTTCAACAATAGCGGTCCTCCTGAATCTCCCTGGAAAACAAACAACAAACGACTCAGTTAAGTTACTGATATGTCACCAAGGTACCTTAAGGCCAGGTATTCCTATTTATGCTGTTTTGAGAGTTTAATTATTTAAATCCTGTAAAGTAGCAGACATCGTAAAACCGACCCATTTAAATGCTTGTAATTCTTATGCGGTATGAAGCCTTATTTTTCAAAACATTAGTTTATACAATTTTAGCTAGTCATCATCCTTATTAAATTTTCTTTAAGTAAAAAATTAGTGAAAATTATAGAAAAACTTGCGTTTTTTTATAAGCTAGATAGTACAAACTATTTCCAAAACTATATGTAATTGATTTGTAATATCTGCTCCTTTCAGGATTAAAACAATATATAAAATAACGTAAACAGGGCCTAAAGGGCGCTGCCTACCTTCGCGTAAGAGTCTGGAAATTGCCGGAGCTATAAGGTCGACATTGAATAGTGTATCAAATACGAAAGGGGAGGAGAATCCGCTCCGGGGTAGGCAGTCTATTTTGGTTAGTTAAGTGAGAGAGAAGAATGTTTTACAGGAGGTTTTGTTACTCTGCTGAGGAGGGTTGGAAGATTCAGAAAGGGTTTAAAAAAGTGATAAGTGACAAGACACTGATCTTGTGGTATCCTAGTTGGGCGTGCTGCTTTGTAATCCTGTGACTTTTTTCCAGTTTAGAAAATGCAATCATTATTTTCATATCTGTCTGAAAACCATTGGAGACTTTGGAGTAAATGTAACAGTAATTTTTTTTCTGTATGATGTGGCTACAGTGACTACATAACATTTTATGGTACCCCTGTTGTACAACTTCTTGGTTTTCCAATTTGTAATATTTGTTTTGTAGAGTATAAATGAAACTGTGATTTACTTGTTAATAGTAAACAGAGAAAAAATTTAGTGTTTAATTTTCTTTCTCATTGTTTACATATTAAATTTAATCCATAAAGCAAATTTAGCGCAAAAATGTTAAAAGGCATTAAAATAAAATTGGTCTTTCTGAATACATTTTTATAAAATAAATGATTGGCTGCAACGTAAAAACCAAGAATTTATACATCAGGCGGTCAGTGGAATCTTAAGCACTACATCTCACTTTGCAATGGGTTAACTTTATTTTTTCAACTCCCAAAACCAGATACGTGGTAAGTTATGATGGTTTTTTTTAAGGGAGGCTTAGGGTTTCAGGCAACCTTTCATTTGTTTTACTTTAGATTTTATTATTTGAGTAATATTGCACATGACTGGGCCTTAATTTATAAGCACGTTGTTACAATTATTACAAAAGTGAGGCAAAACTTTGCCACCGTTTATAGCTCTCTGTGTACTTGACAGTGAATCAAGTTTCAAGAATTTTACTGTAAAATAAAATGATTTCGTTTCAGTGAGTCAGGGTAGGTCTATTTGTAGTTTGTGTTTAGTGCCAGTTAGTTCAATAGGTGTCCTTACAAATTGTGTAGGTGAATGTTAAGAAATGTTTTAAAAAAAATTTACTTAAAGTAATGATTTTAAAACGAACAACCAAACATAAATTTTTTACCAAACACTTTGATAGTAAGAATGCCCTAAACATGCACATCATTAAAATAGGCCTATTAATTTTACTAAAGTTGAAGTGTTCGAAATAGATAATTTGAATAGGTAACCAAAATTTTAAAGTTTCTAGAATTTGGTAGGAAATATGTAATTAATAACGGCAATTATTCTGTATAATACTCTCTCAATTTTCAGCATTTGTGTGTACAGGGAAGGGTTGCAACATAAACATTTTTAATTTTATTGATAAAATAGCTTCAATTAGGCTTATTTTTTTAAGGGGGGGGGGGAGTTCGGAAAGGCACATGCCCTTCCTCCGCTGCACCTGTGCCAATGGTCAGCTGCTCATATATAATATATATATAGACACACACACACAGATATATATAATCTGCTTTCTACGATTGAGTATTCCAAAATATATAAAAAGCATTTTGTTTCTTTTGTATATAATTATAGCATGGTTTTCTAGAAGACAGCAAACCATTTCTGCTTATGAGTTACAGAAATTAATAGCTTGAATACTACGTTTTTCAATAAACTTATGACATTTATTAATGTTTTCGTTAATGGCACTTTAATATTATTTATTTTTCAGTAAATATACATAATTGATGGTACTTCATAAAAAAATGTTTACACAGTGTAGTTGAGTAGGCCCACCAAAATTCGGATGTATGTCAAAATCTTTGCATTCTATTACAGTTTTCATTCAATGCCAAGTTTTGCTCTG
>PNEQ01025567.1:5316-17696 GCA_003012365.1 Medauroidea extradentata
CTACTTAGGCTGGTATACATGGTCAGCAAATGAGCAACACTTAGAAAAAAGAACTATTTTATATTCGTGCTTTAGTATGGTTTAAAATACAACTGCCATAAATAAGTAGTGCTTAGTGTCATTACTTACTTGTCTTACTTCAAATAAGTACTGCTGGTATGAATTCATAGTCACAAGATAATATATACTATTTTCGCAAGTATTCATAATCAATTAAGCATTGCTTGTTGGCGCATATAAGTAGTAGAACTACTTCACCAAGTCTGCTCTCTAGTTGACTTAAGAACAAATTCTTGTGTATGAAGTAGGTTGTTCTAGGAATATTTTTGTTAATATTTAAATAAATTTAATAAATGTTCTTTCAAACTTAAATACACAAATACCATATTCAAAACAAGTGTGTACTGTCTGCATGTGTGCAGTAAACAGAAAAAAAAAAACCAATCCACAATACATAGAATGGAAACATTACATATTTTACTGACCTTTATGATTGGGTGGGACGATTGTGTATGAGCGTTAGATTAATGGCATGATTAATTAACATAGTAAGGTCTGTTTAAAAATGTTTTTAAAAAATGTAATTTATAATTTAAAAGAGATTTGAAACTCCATTTACGAAAAAATTAAACACCAAAATACAACTGTATCACTAATCAAATATTATTATTATTACTATACGGATAAAAATATAGACCTATAGTTATGAGGCCTAACCCAAGCCTTAGAGAGTATTCCACCAAGTAAAACATACAACACTGATATTTAGGCAAATCATTATTTACGACGGTAATGTGTGAATGAAGAAATCACAATGTAAATTACACAAAACCACGCCAACTATTCCATACATTGAAATTAAACACAAGAAAATGCGTAAAACCATTCACACGGCAGTATGAGATACAATTGAGAACAAGTTCTGTATTAAACAGGAAACAGCGTTTCGTTGTTCTATTATATTTGAGTTATCACACTGTTAATTCTACCTACGTAAATACGTTTCAAATTACGTATATGATAATCTATAAACTGCTTTGATGGCGTAACCTATAATGTAAGCAAATTTTCGATAAAGAAATCATGTATATCGCAATATTTTAGCAGCTTGTCAGCTTCAAAGGTAACACAAATTTGGTTAAATAAACACGCAATACAGGTCGCTTTATACTATGCCTCAAAGCAGCTTTGCAATCCGAGGTTATGTTGCTATACCGACGAGATTATGTTCTCTCTTCGTATGTAAACTCACGTTCCAAGATCAATATCGATGTTTGTTAAAGTTGTATAGAAACACATTTTACTTCAAATCAAGATATTTCTACACTGTGCATCAAATGAAACGTACTTTAAATAAAAATTTTCCAATGGCTGGAGTACGAACGTTAATATCACGTCTTTTACATTTACAAATCTTTTTTTTTTTTGCAAACATGTGTTTTTGCTTTACAACTAGCAAACTACTGAAACCAAAATACTTAGAAAACAGTCAATAAACATATTTTTCGCTCGTATATGGTTATTCTTTGTGTTACGCATGAATGATAATACGGCAAAAGCATGTCGTACTACATTTACTTATTTAGTGTATCTTATTACTTATTACAATGCAATTAAAATGTGAATTCAGCCGTGTCATGTTGGTTTTAATATTGTAGCTTTACTTATTTGGCTACTTCATCAAGCACAATATTCGGCCTACATAGTAGTGCTTGTTTAAGCATTACTTAGTCAAGTCGGGGTTTATGAATTCATTGCTCGAATAAGTAATGCTTGAAGAATAAGCATTACTTCATGAAGTACCATCATCTGGGGTTACATAGGACACATGGGAAACTTGGGAATTTTTTCAAAAAATTTTATATCGTATATACAAGCTGCAAGACAAAGATAAACATGTGTGGCATATCACTAATAGGTAGTCACTGAAATTGTCAGTGTTATTTTTAGTGTTTAGTTTACTATGTGTAAAAAAATATGTTCATTAAAAATTTTCCCAAGTTACCTCATGTGTCCCAAAACTCCAGATGACGGTACTACCTATTTTCCAAACACGCTTTCGACTATGAATACCGTCTTTAATTTCAAAATTTTGTGAAGTATACGAATAGTTATAAATGCCAAATTGATACGTAAATGCAACCATCGGAGGGGGGGGGGATATGATTCTTTAAAATATTTTTTAAGTGCCGGACACAAACCAATTTCAATCGTAGCACTATTTAGTCTAAGAAAACCAAGAGTGAGTAAAACACCTTAAAATAAGCGAGCCGTTTTAACAGTAGTAAAATTAACTCTTATAAAAAATTAATAGCCGAATACAGAAAAAACCGCATACGTTATTTTATCAATTAACAAAATCAGTTTGATATAATGTTTTAAAACAAATGTCCAAACGAAAATAAACTGACTACAATAGTTAAGACAACATTTATAATTACACGAACGAAGTCAAGGTTACACACAAGACATGGGTGTTCACATTTGTAGTAGAAGGCGACTTATGTTCACGTCTGTACACAAGGCGCAGTTTTGACTGCGCTCAATTTCCTCCCTGTGGCCTATATATTGGTGACGTTGGGCCGCAGTGTGATCTGAGAATCGTTCATGCCATTGTCATCATGCAGAAAACTTTCATCTAAGTACGTATACGATACTCATATGTACCGTTGGCGTACGTACAGTGCAGATTAAAACGTTCTTGATAGCATGTTTAAACTATTACATTAACGTGAGTCTAAAAGGTAAACAAAATGTTTGCCCACGGCATAACATGCATTTATATAACAATGTCAACACGTTAAAGAAATTAGCACAATACATTCTAGTATATTTAGCAATCAGCAGACGAATCCCAGTCCCCGCAAACCCTCCAGTTAAATAGAAATACACAAATAGTAAAATAATAAAATCCAGTGTGTGGACCACAACAACCAAATGTTGTTTTCTTGCGGTAAATCGCCTTATCTGAAGTAAAATATGAACATTTTCATTACCAAATATGAGTAACACTTATGTAATAACGGAAGATTGTAATATTTTTTCTGCAATCTCTATTGTTACTTCCCTGTTGGGTTTCGTGGCATGCAAAAATATAGTATATTTGAATGTTTTGTACAATGGGAGTGTATGAAATTGCTGTCAATAGTGGACATACGCCATTGCGACAATGGCGTATGTCCACTATTGTGTGCAATTTCATGCAAAAATATGTTTCATTTAACGTCCATAGAAAAACTTTAAAGAGAAAATTGCGTGAGGTGGTGTGAAATTTATAAAAAAAAAATACTTATTTGTAAAGACTTGCCTATTTCGAAAATTCATTTATGGATAATGTAGACTTGTAACGTGTACATGTGTTTCAGTGATTCACACAGATGCATCACGGCTTAGTAGCTGGTCCTGTAGAACTGTAGGCCAATAAAGAGCACAAAAGAGGGTATTGGTTGTTCGCGATAAACGTACAATTTGGATAGTGCTTTCAAAGAACTTGCATTGAAAATAATGCAGTATTTTTTTACATTTAGCACAGCCGTAAATTAAAACCACACCTACTTTATTTTAAAACGCAATTATTTTGTCATTTGAATATTAGCTAATCCCAACAAATATAACCGTATGTGTGCAAAATTAGCTTCCACTACGATGTGTAAATATTTGCAGTAACGTAGTACAATTTCTCATTTTGTAATTATATGACTGACAAATAAAAATTGAGTTAAGTAACCCATTTTAAAAGAAAACTGTTTTAGTAATGCTTGTTTAACACTTTTAGCAGGATGTCCCAATTCAGCCAATTTTTTTACTTGTTTGAGTCGTGACATAGTAAAACACAACATGTCTAAATCTGAAAACTGTTCAATTTAGTATTAAACAATGAATGTTTTTGCTATCGTAACCGGTTTTGAGTTTATATATATACACGACTTTTCACACGCACTACATTTTTCGAGTTTATCATGCATGAACAGTGTATTTGAAGTCGTAATTTCAGCAAAGGTATTTTCCTGCATTTACATGTATTTACAGTAGTCAGCAGCTCACAGTCCGCTGGTGGCAGTTGCGCAGTCGGCAGTCAGCAGTCGATAATCACCATCGATACGTACGCAATGAGAAAAAGAGCGATTGTAATGTTCCTTAAAACGTTCAAAACGATGCAGCGCATGGTACCGATGCCAAGAAATTTTAGTAGCACCGCATTAATAATTAAATAATTTATCTGTTTTCAAATTATACTGTCATTACAATTTTGTACAAATGCACTGATTTAGGTCACGATTGTTAATATGTGGTTCTTGTTGTCGTGCTGCCGGAAATAACGTAGCGAAGGAACTAATTTTTATTGGCCATTTATCAACTTACAGTCTGGGATAAAACTAAGCTTGGAATGAATTCACGACTGCAGGCGCCGACTGCCCGAATGCTAATTGTGACATACATTGATCGCCGACTGCCGACTACGGTTTACACACTTCCGACAAAAGACAAAAGCTTTATTCGCGTGATCGGTACATTCTGCAACCTCTGCATATTATAAAACTTTATTAAATTTGTCGAAATTAAAAGTTTGAACTCCCGCCAAAAGGCGTTAAATTTACATCTTTGCACACGATCCACCACCTCGACGAGGTGGTATAAAAGTTGCAGCACCTAGCCGAAGTTTTTACACTCGCCAGTAGAACTATTTTGTTGCATCAGCGAGAGTACTACACCTGCCCTGAAGTGTAGAAGTTGCAGAAGGTAGACTAAAGTAACTGTGATTCTCGCAGGTGGATTTATAAATGTAAATCTGTTCTTGATTTGACGACGGCTACTAGTGTTTGAAGTTGCCAAACACTAGACCAAGTTCAACCCTTCGGCGGAAGGGTTGAACACAGTAACAGGTTAGAGTATGGGTAAATAAAATGTTATAAATCTGGTCTAAATAACAAAAACCTGATTCAAATAAAAAAAAATCTGCTTAAAATCCAAAACACCCGATTTAAATAAAAAAATCCAACTTAAATAAAAAAAATCTGATTTGAATAAAAAAATCCGATTTAAATAAAAAAAATCATGATTCTTGATTTTTTAATTTAAATCATGATTTTTATCAACCCTGATCTAAAGGGACATTTTTATAGTTTCCTTTAAAGCGAGATAATTTATCCATAGCTGTGTTACCAACTGCTGTCGCTGCGAGTGCATTGTCGCAATGTCCTGCGTACCTCGCAAAACATAGTGACACTCGCAAACGAGAACAGTCATTCGCTATCTCATCCACGATGGATCGTAAAATTGCGATCGTACGCAAACTAACGAATAAATTATACTGTTTTGAATAAGTGTTGTTCATACAAAATGTGAGTGACATCCCAAGTCGCCGAGACATAATATTTTTTTATCGTCAACGGCCAAAAGCTCAGCTGGTACTATATACAATAAACAAATAAAAAAGGAAAAGGACATAATCAGAACCAGGACCAACACTGCCATGTTATATTCATTTCTTAAAGAATACAGGCTTGGTACATGTATCTAACTGAGCGAATGGAATACGTAAATCTTTTTAAGCATAGGCAGAGACAGCTATTTGCATTTATTTTTAATATTTGTAAGAGTAACGGTTATGATTTTATTTTCCCTTTTAAAACAATATTTGCTTAGATTTCGTATGCTTACAACGAAAATCTCATAGAGTAATTTTTGTTGCTTCGTTTAATGAAATGACTATAATGCTCTACTACCTATATGTGAATATTTGTAACTTGTTACTTTAAACAATTCCTAGCTGACACTTACATAAACAAGTTTTATAGAAGTGAAGAATCTCTGCATCCCTAAGGTTCACTAAATTTTAAGTCTTCCTTGACTAGAGACTATTATTGTTTGTGAAGCCTGCGCCAAGAGAAATATCTAATAAAGAGTGCTTCAGGTTGCAACAGGGCAGCCAAATTTGTGACTCATTTCTTTATATCACCCCATTAAGTTGAAGATATAAAGTTTCAGTCAAGAAAATAGTTTCTCCAACACCAATTTTATAAGTTTAATTTGCGCAATACACATAAGGTCAAACCCAAGTAAGTAAAAGGGCACACGAATAGTCAATTAAGTCGTATAGTATTGCGATCGATGGTAAAAAAATTGCATCCTCGTTGAATACGATTTCTGTACAACATGGATAAAGGAATATGATGCCCTGCAGTGGAAATGGGTTATTTTGGTAACGTAACGTTTTACCTAACTCATCAGGAAATTCTATGTACAGATTTTTAATTTATAGTCGCCAAATTTGGTGTAACTTGAAAATTGTTATCAAACACTATACAATTCTTAAGCTTGATTTAAGTTGTCAACCTTCGTAATGGAAAAAAAATATAAACTATTTTATGAAATTATTTTTCAATATATATTTCCTGTTCCTACAAATAGTCCCAACTAATTGTTAAGTACCGATTTCAATTGTTACCTTTGCATGAATTCCCAAACAGCCGCAGACTTTGGAGGATATGCCACAGAATGGATGTAAAATAGAGCGAAGGCGATCAGAAGGGCTTCGTAGAGTGTCATAACTGGGGTCATGCAGAAATTCTCCATGGTCACCAAGCAGTGCGCCGTATCCCCAAGTATGGAAACGTGTGGATGTGGCTGGGTTGCTGCTGCTTCTACTTCAGCGGCAGATGTCATTTCCTATAAATAAAAAGGAAAATCTATGTTATCCGTTTGTGATGAAAATCTCCTCTATAAACTGAATATGATAAATTACTCGTTTAAATATTCATCCCATTGTAGCTATTCTGTGTAAAACGATAAGGAGATATTATTCATTGAAATAAACAACAACAATAAATGCTTTAATCTAATAAAGTATTGGTTCTTTAACAGGAAAATATTTCTCTTTATTCATATATTTAAAATTGGAGAAATGTTAGTTTTAAGTAGTACTGAAAAATTAGTGAAATGCAATTTTTTTTTCTACTGGTAAAATTTAAATTTAGGAGTAATTGTTAAAAAAAAAAAAAAAACCTCAACTAATAACCTTTGTGTAATATAGTTTTTAAAATAGTTCGATGAAACAATCTTTTTCTGATAAATAAATAGCATTACCTCGTATGTAGCAAACACCTCTTGTTTGTCTTGTTTCCACATGCTAATTAATATTTCCACCACAGGCGCCAACATTTCCTTGGGGTTGCAGCACTGTTTTTCGATGTGGATGATTTGGTCTCTTATGAATTTTTTCTCTGGAGTTATTTTTTTTTCTTCGCAGTAAACTTTAGATGACAGATATTTAACCATAAGAGGCATCAAAGTCTCCAAAACTGTCTCTGCAGTTTGAAATAAGTCAATCCCCATCAGGCGTTGAAAATGATGCTCAATGTGTTTTTTCTGAAAAACAAACAGTGATTTTTGTAAAAGTAAAATACAACAATAACTTATTATGTAGATTGGAAATCATAGTCGAAGCCATGCAATAAATTTGCAAACGAGGCCAGTTTATGAGAATTTAAAATCAATTGTATGTGTAATTTTTATGACAATCTGCATTACTTTTTTATATGACTACATTTGTTTATATTATTTTGTTAAATTCAAACATAAGTAATAGTGACAGCACTAATTATAATTCTTGCAAATATTAAAATCAATATTGCCGTGTATATGCGGGACTTTTAATAATAACAGTAAAAATGTACATTAATAAAATCCGAAGTCTCAGCTACACCAACGGAACTGGCACGACTTTCATTTGGGTTAGTTTCTGTAAAAACAAGCTGCTAGGTACCTTTCTCACATGTGAACATTTAGAAGGCCAGCGAGCTAAAAATGTTGCTACTGAGGCCCCAGCAAAAATAAAAGGGATTAGCAATATTATTGGTAGTTAAATTAGGTTTAATTTTATTTACATTAAGACTGTACTTTGTCATACAAATTACTTTCACTTACCTCGCAAAGAAATGGCCAATGTTTGTTGACATCCTTATAAAACCTATCACAATGGTGGCCCTTTGAGAAGGGTATGTTAAATCCATTATTTCGATGACTTCCTTTTCATCTCGCAGTGAGCTAGGTTTGCTGTACTCTTCGATAAGCCAGAGGCGCTTATCTTCCTGTGTCTGGGGGGTTTCGTTGGAAGGCAACTCCTTTGGCAAAAAGTTTATACACCCATAGGTATCTTTTTTCGTTGGATGGCGCTTTTTCGGAGTTTCTTCTTCTTCTTCTGTATCTTGACTATCAGTGGGTCTGTAACCCTGCCGCCGATTTAAATTTCGGAAACGTTCCTCAAATTTTCTTTGTAGAAGATTATGTCCCTCACCCAACATATCGCCATTGTCTAAAAATACACCAAATGTTGCTGGATATTTTCTCACCATTTCCTTAGAAATTGATTCGAGGAATGCAGTGCCCGGATTTCTGCAAATGACGTGTGCCTCATCACTGACAATCCTGACTGCAACGTTAAGAAGCGACGGCTTCTCGAGGGACCTTTTAGCTTCCATGGATGAAATTATAACTGGAGGAAACTTGTGATAGGGAACCACAAAATTCCGCAGTTCTCGCTTAGGTGTACTGCTGATAGGGTGGAAAGTCAAGTCCCTGTTGGGCAAAATCAACCCACTATTTGGTGACGAAGCAGACGTACACGATATGTTCTCCAAAGTTACATCTGGAGTACAGACAATTTCTTGGGGAACTCTCTTTGTGATGGCTTTATCCATTTTAAGGGCTGATACTAAATTCAATGGCGGGACCAAGTGTTTTTCACATGTAATTAACTGAAGATCGTCAATTTCTGTCACTCCTATTTCTTCCAGTTTCGTCTTCAGGACGTTTTCATCAATTTTTACAACTGACTTAAAAAAGTTTAGGACTTCTTCCATCTGAAAACATACAAAAATATTATTAGCAAAAGGCTCTTTACAACGGGCACCAGTGTTAAGTTTAGGCACAGCAACTATATTTGCTACATTGTTCTACACTACTTAATACAAACATTCCGCTTATTGGAATATTCCAAACGTAAGCTGTTTTATTAGCAACAGGTAATTTATTATTACACTATTAGACATAGTACATTGCGTTAGTTTATAAATATAATATAAAAAAAGCCTACGAAAATGTCAGGCCATAAAGTTTACAGAGCACCGTACAAAATGCATCATGTAAGTGTATATGTGTAGCTGTTATAAGGAAGATATTAGATATGTTTACATTATAACCGCTATTAAAATGTTTTATAGTCAAATGTCTCACATTGGCATTCTAATAGAAACACTATCAATACAATGTTCTCGGGATCCTACTGCTAAGAAAAAAAATAATTTTAATAAACAGTTTGAAATAAATGACAATAGAATTTTCAAAAGTTACTGCAAATACCCGTTAATACAAGCATAATTTTTACAAACTTCCAAAAGCTAGATCCTTTTAATTTTGTATTTAAGATGTTTTAATGTAGGCCTATGTTAATTTTGGTTTTATGGTGAATAGGCTTTACAAAAATGAAATAAAGTCTACTTTATCGTTATTTTGAACAAAACGAAATGGGATAGTTTGTATTATTTCTTATTTTATTCAGAATACTTAAGAATTTTGGTGTGCCGATTTTTTTTTTTTAGTAAATTATTTAAGAAAGGAGTGTAAATATTCGATTATATTAGGTGGGGCCGAGTTACCGCTTCCGATATCGCTCTCGTATGGAAACCATTTTTGCAAGCAGGAGAGAAAATATTGATAAATGAATAAAAATTTTGAGGGAAAAAAAGGGGGGGGGGTAGACATAAGTGTTTTTGACCTTTTTTTTTATAAAAATACTATTTGTTGTATATGGTATTCAGGAAGTTTACAGGCTGAATCATGTATGGAAATTGGACACTTATGGAAGCTTCGATTATTGTGATTTAACAAGTAAATCCACATACTCCTGCTCCTGCCAGGGTTCTGAAACAGGTAGCGCCCTTAAGGATGTTCCCAAAGAAAAGTTTGAAAAAAAAATAGTGATTTCATGTTTTGGCAGTACACAACTAAAAATAACTGACAAATTTTATGAATTAAATAATCGGCTTTTAGCTTGATGCCGGTAACAAAACATATTAATTATTGTGAAAATATTAAATATCATTGTGACTTTAATGTGACTGCCTGCATACGCCGCCGAGCGGTGTGCTGAGCTTCGGTCCTTAGCTGTGTGTAAGAAAACTGTTCAATGCACGTGGGCGATGTCTCCTAAGGAATAGCATTTAAGGAAATTATACGTGTGTATTATAATTTTCGGCCCTCCATTCATCTTCAAAGCTTATTTTATCAAGGCTGAAAATGGCGAAAATTGGTGTTTTCGGCTCTATTCGAGTACAAATTCTTGGCGTACAATCTTTAAAAATGTATAGGCTTGTACGATGCATCTTTACCTTCAATATTATTACATAAAATTATATCGTTACCGCTGAATGTCTCACTCAGGCGAGCTGTCGGCGAGAAGACTAAGATTTAGTGTTGTGCACATGCTCGGTCACTCTAACATTTCCCGTTCTTCTCGGCCACGTTCACCCAGATGGCCACCTTAACCAGAATTCCAGAATCACTCATAGAATTTGCCCACGAAGGTTATCGAGATAAAATTTTACGTTCTTGAATTACATTCTATTTATATCAAAACTAGTACCAAATACCAATGAGTCCAGCAAGCTCACAACAGCATCATTGTCTATGCAAACTTGTTTGAAGAGATCACAATATCATAAGCCTATAATAGCAAGGCGGTTTCAAAGTGTTTTGGATTTGTATTCCGCTGTATAATGGTGAAAGAACGACAAAACACCAATTCGTCAACCAAAGGATGTTACAAATATTATAACTCAGACACAGTTACACTGAAGGGAAAAATAGGTTTATTCGACCAAATATTTGTTTATACATGTGCAACCAACGATGTAGTGTTGTTTTAAGCAAATATTAGTTGACAGCCATTTTTAATTAAATCAACCAAGCAGTCTTGTTATTTCATAATCTCATTTAGTTAAAATAACTAAACCAGATGTTGAAACAACAATTCGACATTGTTGATTTAACAAAATCTGGTGTTCAAATAAATATTTGTTTGAATCAACACTGCATCGTTGGTTGCACATATACAAATAAATGTTTGGTTATTTCAACAAATCCTTTTTCTCAGTGTAATATTATTTCCCAGGTGTCTCAGTTTACCAATCGAGTGTTTGTGACCACTATTCTAACTGATTGGGGAGCAATGCTCACTCAGCACTTTAAAGTAAAATGCATTTTTTAAGGCAATGTAAGATTATACTTACATGTATTCCCCTAACTGGTTAGATGTTTCAGAACAATAGCAGGGTATCCAAGGTCCTCATATATTGCGTACGGCTCGGTATCTTGTAGTAATTCAATTGAAATACACACCATTTCATTTTTCTTATCAACCATATGTACGCCTACATCTTGTTGATGATTTGCCTCAGCACGAATGCCAATGATGAATATGTCCCTGTTTACTGTCTGTACAAATGCTTCTATTACTAACATGTTCAAAACCAATCCTGACTTCAAAACAACAACATCACTTGACCTGTATATGGTTCCCTTATATGTACACGACATTCCAACCACGAGGTTAACGTATTCTAGGGTTGCAGCTTCAATGCAGTTGTTGAACGAATCGCTGAATACTCCAGGACTGTAGAGGACTCCATTGTTCACAGATGATTCACAAATCACGATACTATCTTCAGAGTATGATGCCATGAGTAATTGGTGTTTGAAACTTAGGCTTTTTGTGATATTTTTGGTATTTCCTGACATTAATTGCCATTTCTTGAAACACTTATGCTTCGATTCAAATCGTAATGTACTGACCATAGCTAGTGGTCCATACATCAATATTAATCTAGGATAGTGTAAAATATAATGATGTTTTGGTTTGAGTCTCTCGTCTGGGTACAGGGTCTTCCTTGTGTTGGTATACTCCGTAACTATTTCTGCTAGAAGACCCACTAACTGCATGTTTAATTTTGGAGATGTTATTATTTGACACATCTGAAGTAGAAGGAGAAAAAGTCTCCATGCTAAATGAGAATAATCAGGTATTCTCTTTCCTACAATGAATGGTAGTATTCGGATGAGTGTCCATGTTTGTGCAGCTTGTCCGCCCAATCTTTTTCCTGTAGATGAAATCTGGCAAGGTCTGTTATTAACATCGTGGTTTTTGTACTTGAATTTTTTAATTTTTCTGTTCAGTGTTTCGAATGAAATCCAACCTTCGTCTTCAAATGTATGCAGGATAAGTTTCAGATCATATTGTGCTATGCCTTCAAAAACATCATGCGCAATACAAGGTGGTAAGCCATTTGCTACATGAAAATGATGAAGCGAATTGAAAACAGAGT